>ML776556.1:337140-355618 GCA_009831015.1 Picea engelmannii | reverse complement strand
CCCTGCCAGAATGGTGTCTTTTCACACGTGCCAGTTTTGTATAAATAAGAGGCTAGCGCCTCACTTCTATCACACTTCACTTGCTCATGTTCTTATGAGGCAAGGTGATATTTCAAGTTGGTGAAAGAAGAAGAAGAGTGGTGCATCTCTTGGAGGAGGATTTTCTGTATTGGTTGAGTTATCTCTTGAACTCTTGATAAGCTATTTATGATAAGGAAGTTTTTGCTGGGTTTTCTTCCCCTAGAGGGTTTCCCAGGATAAATGTTGTGTCTATTGTGGATGTGTATTTCTCAGTGATCTTACTCTTATTATGCTCTTATCTTATGAAATGCAAAGAACTATAATATCAGCATAAAACATTAACAGAAAGAGGTCTAATGGCATGTGTGTGTATACATATGCCTTGTGTTCTTTCAAGGGATGAATCGACGTGATCTTTAGACTATGTCTAATGTCTATTTTAGAAGACGAGCGATGCATCGATGGTTATACATTTAATTTAGACTTGATAAGCTTTCGAAGAAAGGTTATGTTTGGTATTCAACCCATATAACTAGAGAAGATTTCAAAAGACAATGAATTAAGTAACCCAAAATGATTAAGTTCGATGAAAAGACAAAAAAAGAGAGGATACCTCATCCTCAAATGTGGTTACGAAGGACAATGGGTACATGACAGAGTGGTATCAAAGCTCATTTTAAAACATTAGGGCTATTATGGGAAATAAATGTAAATGACAGAGAATACATAAGAGAAACTTATAACACTGCACCTTTACAGACCAGGAAATTAGAGCTCATGTTGAAGCATTGGGGTTGTTGTGGGAAAAGGATGATAATTGTGTGAATGAATTATTGGAAAGTATTGATATGAAATCCTAAATGAGGGAACTATGTAAACATACAAAATCCATGGATGGAAAAAAACCTATGAAGCATGTAACTTCTGAATCTAAGCTCATAATTGAGCATACATATAGTCATTGGAGAACTGATCTAGAGGAGAACATATAAGAAGACTTAGTCTCTAGAGAAGTACCTTTGAATTTTCAAGGAAGTGAAAATAACAGAAGGCTCCATTATTGCAGAGTTGCTTCTAGTTATTCTAATTTATTTGAAAAGTATGGCCTTTAGGCTGGAGTTGACAAGGTAATTTATCAATGTGAAAATGAAAGGGAACACTGAATAATCCCTAATGATGCTTATGTAGTGGTGTAGGAGAAAAGTTGGATTGGGAAAAAGAAAGGCAATCTTAGGTGCCTATGAACCAAAGGTAAAATGCTAGATCAAGAATTGTCAGAGTACCTATAAATGTGACAATGCTCTTCAATGATTAAGTCGATAAACTTGCTAGTGTAATGCTTAGTAACAAGCATGGTAGTTGTCATTAATGAAAGGGATAATATGTAGTATAATGTGCATGTAGATATGCTCGAGCATATAAGTGATTTACATATTGACTAATAATGTTTTGTTGTTACATGTTCAATGAGTATGGAAAAATGCCTAATGTGGTTGCTAATTTGTTTTATAATGGGGAACAATTGAAGATGTTGATGATATTAATGCATATGACATTCAACCCTAGCAAGAAAGAATAAGGAACATATGATGTTTGTCAAGGGGATTGATGAAAGGAGCATCTGAGGTATCAATTGATTAGGGAACATCAGAGATATTGATGGCAAACTTACATGTATGAATTGGTCATG
The DNA here is from genome assembly GCA_009831015.1 of Picea engelmannii. Classification (NCBI taxonomy): domain Eukaryota; kingdom Viridiplantae; phylum Streptophyta; class Pinopsida; order Pinales; family Pinaceae; genus Picea; species Picea engelmannii. The sequence goes on along the minus strand of ML776556.1, from coordinate 353,907 downwards.
CCAATGTTGCATGAGTATTGAATGGAATTTAGGTAGGAATATCTTTAATCATGATTTGATATCGTAAATGATATGTTTATGTTGTTTGAATGCATTCATGTGATTGATACATAGGTGGGGATATGGTAAAGGTAGGAAACCTTGGATAAGTAAAGATTACTTAAATATTTTAGTGCATGTGTATGATAGCGAGTCATGATTGAGCTAGTTGATAGGTAATGACCATAATGTATGAGTATTTCTACTCATTATATGAATTCAAATGTCATGTGAGAGAGCCATGTGTAAGACCATATTGTTGTTGGACTTGGGAAGAGCCTATAGTGTTGCACAAGTATCCAATGGTCTCCTTTATTGTGTTGGTATATGGGAGTGAAACGTTCTACCAACACTAAGAACACTAAAAGGGGAGAAGGGTTTCCAAAGGGACTATTGAGTAGAGAAAAGAAAGGCCTTCTAGTATGCTTGAGGGATTTTTTTATCAGAGAAATGATATATTCCTAGTGTTGTGTTTGGGTTGAAGAGGAAGGCTTCTAGATGACTGAACAAATGCTGGGTAGGTGGTTGGGTGAAGTGTCAAGCCATTGGCTAAGCTTGCCAACTTGTCATGGTGGATTGCATGACATGAGGATATGGTATTCTTGAATTAATGGAAGGATGCATTGAGTGAATGTGCATAAGTGAATGCAAGTTGTGAACATGCATCCATGAATCTTTTCATGTGTGCTTGATTGCATTATATGGATGCATGCTTATGTTGATAATGCATTCATATAACTAACTATCATTTAAGGGTTTCCAAAGGGGATTTTGAGAAATGAAAGGAGAGACCTTCCATTGCTTGTGAGGGATGGTTGAGAAGTGAAATGAGTGGTATGAATCAATAAATATATTTATATAATTTTAATTACACTTGATAGTATGATATAGTAAGAGGGGTAGGGAGGAACGCCACAAGACAAAAAAAAATACATAAAACTAACTAATAATGAATTTTCAAATGTTAATCCTATGTAAACATGTGATTGAACATACATGAATCCTACATAAATGTTCACTACATGGTGTAAATGCTTGTTTGTGCTAGTAATGCATATATAATGAATTATATTTCATTGCATTTGATATCTAACAACTAAAAGCAATTGAAAAAATGTTATGTCATAATTCTGTGATTCATTTCATGCATTGTTGTGAATGTGGAAATGAAATATTATATGCATGGATGCTCATAGTTTGTTTCGTCAAATGAAATATTTGTTAGGAAGGACGAAAGTGGAGGTATAATTCCTTAGATATGGCAACAAGCGAAGCATGATAAGAAGAATCTCATAGTTGTGAAATCTATTTTTCGTATGAAACATATTCATATTTATAATTAATTTTTTTATAATCACATCCGATGGTAATTGTATGTGTATGATATAGGTGAATATGATGGATCTGTCTAGTAAGTACATACGATGTTTGTTGTAAACTAGAAAGCATTGGAAGGATGCCATTGTGATGAAATTCAAACCCTGTGATATGCCTTAATCATCTTCAGCTAAGGTATATTAGAGGGTGTCAATGGAACATCGTGGTAATAAGACTCTATAAGTTTGTGCTCTTATTGCATGTGAAATCCTTGGTAAATGATGGATCGCTCAAGGGACTATTTAGCAAATAAATGGATGCCTAGGCTTGGAAGGGTGAGTGTGGAAAGGAAGAGTAAAATTGAATAAATCTATTGAGAAAGACTCATGTTATATGCTAGTTGGGATCAAGTAGGCAAATGCATATTTAGAGTGTATAAGAGAATATAGTGGGTTGAATCTTACTCGTGGCGACCTTGTGGAGTGCAGAAATATTCATACTGATAAGTATTAAGTTGAATCACATACTTTATTTTATTTTATTTTATGACTATATATGCTTCAATTATGAATTTTAAATTCCTATGGATGGGATGTTTGTCACTCAAAATGGCTACATCATATTTTTTTTTCTTTGATGATCGTTGTAGGGATATGTTGGAATGATAAGACCTCAGAGATGTCCTAAAATAGTGAAAGGAATGGTTGAACATTACTATCCAATATAGACAACAATTATGTAAAGTTGTAGTGAATAGGATGGCATTGCCGATGCAGTGGAAGAATGAAGACATGGAGTACTGTTGGAAAAGAAGGAACACTGAGGACAATGTTACTCCAAGGGGGTGACTATTATAATGTCCCTAGATTCAACCCTTGGATTGTAATGGACCAAATTATGTGCCAAGTGTAAATAAATGTTGTAATGATGGGATGGAATGACCTTGTATATAAATATATAAATATCTTGAATGAATTCCTAGTGTGGAGTTCAAGGCCAAGGATCAACTAGTGAATGCCTAGGCATGCATTTTTGAAAAATATGTTTTCTATGTAGTTTGAGGTATACCTTCCATGCTACATTCAAGATATGTAAATACTATTTCAAAAATTAATATAAAGGTACAAGGTTAGTTGCGAAAGAGCACGAGAGGGGCTATGAGTCTGCTAGAGGGGAAGAGGAAAGGGGGTCCAAGGGTATGTTAAATAATGCCAAGTTTACTAAGCTTCTTCTTTTTACCATGTGCCTTATTAAATACCTTAACCACTAATCATTGATGTAGGTGGTGGTTAGTGGGGAAATCCACCTTCCATACTTATGAGGGTATGGGGGTTGAGTACAAGTCTCAAGGATTGTAAGAGAGTCCATCTCTATAGGAATTTGAACCCTGTGAATATTTGAACCATAATTTTCCCCATGCACCCTTCCCTCTTGCAAATTCAAATTAGCAATTCCTATTGGCTCATTCCTTCATTTCATTTTATTCATCTCTTCAACCATTTGATTTCAGGGGTTTCCATGCTACACTCACAACCACTCATGCTGGAGATCGTAGTTTGAACCTATAAGTGACATGGATTTGGAAATTTTTTAATTAGAGAGGCATATGCAAGTATTATTAATCAATAGTCTCTATAAACTGAAGAATCAATCCAAATACAAATTTGGAACCTTGTCTCCAACCAAAAATCTTAGTTTTCTTATGAATACTAGCTTGGAGAAGGAACTTGACTTGGAATTGTTTTTATTAAAAAGGTTTCATGAGCCCATATCAATGTGTCATGTGCTTAAAAGATTCAAAATCTATAAAACATCTCTTTGACAATGGATAATTTGCGCACATAATGGGAATAGGTGTAGTGGAGCATGAGACTTAGTTTGCCACAACATGAAGATGCCATGTCCAAGCTCCTTTGCATACAACACAAGTGCATTTTACTCTTTAAAATAGGACCTAGACTTTAGGCAATAATTCTTGGCATTATAACTTGGAATATATGGATAGAACTGTTGAGATCAATTCCCGCTTCCGAAAGTTTCCACCCCTTTCTATTTTCCCAACTTTTGTTTTCCATTTCTTTTCCCTCTTCTATACCTACCCTCATTTCCCCTTTTCTTTTCTCTTTTCTCTTTTCCCTTTCTAGTCACTATACTTAGTCATTTTTCAAAAATGGCAGGTTGGCAGACTCGCGGGTCTTCATCTCCATCCATATCCCATATCATGAGTCCGATCGACCGCCGTATTATTCTATACTTAACCGTTTTTGCAGTCGCGGGATCATGGGTTCAATCTTTCATATTCCAAGTTTCACGATATCCATTTTTCACCCAAAGATCCGTGATCTAAATTATGACCATCAGGCTTGTCGCGGGTACCGATCTCCTAAAATTTTCATTTCTCTTGTATCCAAGTCCGACCGACCATTCCCAACTGTTAGGACCCTATAAATTATAGGGAAATCAGTATTCTAACTGATATCTATTTCAGGCATAAAGAAGATTGCTCATGGTGCATAGTAAACATGCAAAGCTGACAGAAGGCTCTCAACACTTCTTCTCGGGATGTCGTAAAATAAAAAATCTTCAAGCATTATGGATCTTTACAGCCTCTTGTTTTTCAGATTTGCTTGGGTAAAAGTTTGATTAGATAGAAAAAAGAATTAAAAAAAAGAGTGGTTTTCTTAGACAAATTTGGATTTATATTTAAATTTCTGGACTTTATGCCCAAATTTGAAATTTGGATTTATATTTAAATTTCTGGACTTTATGCCCAAATTTGACTCTCGGGCTTATGCCAAATACTTGTATTATTTTATTAAAAATACTAGTGGCCCTAGGGCCAAGATCCAAATCTCCAAGTTCCCGAACTAGCCCAGAATATGCACATACCACATACGTCCATATAGTCAACACAATACCCATGCCCAACGCAAAACACTAAACACAAGTGGGTAGCCTCGGGATCAACCGTCAACGATCTATCTGCACATTCGCATATATAAAAATCAAAATATGTTTTTTCTCGACTGATGTGGGATATGGGATATGTCCCACTAAGTATATAAAAAATGCAGATTTAAAACCCTAACGCCAGGTGCCTAAGGAAACATGCAGGTGTTGAGAAGAAACAAGACATGAGTTGCCAATATCTACAGGTGTAGGGGGATGGACACCCGCCATGAAATTCACAGGTGTCAGAGGAATGATCAATGCCAAGCTTTCAGGTGCCGAAGTTCAGATCCCACCTTTACAAATCCTATCGACCAAACATCAAAGGATCGTGTCGACAGGGTATGCAGTTGATGGTATGCCATACAGAGATAATCCAGGTGTTGACAACGCTTAATCATATGCATCAAAGACAGTCTTCATTCCAACCTCAGCGACAGGTGTGATATCCAGTCCGATTTATGTATCAAGCGCCGAGCTTGTGGTGGATTAAGTGTGAATTCAAAATGTCTAAGTGCTAACAATAACGCTTGTGAGAATTGGATGCTGGAAAGATTGGCAAATATTTGCAGGTAATTGCCAGTGGTCTGGTTCTGAGGATATGGTGCGAACATATCTTATTGATGAAATATTGGAGTCGGGGTCTTCATCAAAGAAATTGTTCTATGTTTGAATTCCAAACGGAGGTGTGAGAATTACAGTTTCATTTTGTGGCATTTAGGGATTTCGCCCTTCACATGGGGCTATTTCTACTATTGGCGTGGTGCCAGTTACCCTGAATTTTGATACTGAAAGTTGGTTTAGCCGATCAATCGTAGGGATATATGCTTGTAGTAATTGTGTTCAATTCCGTCCCGCAGCCCAATTCTGTGCCACTTCAGGTTTGCATCAACTAAAATTGCAGTGTCAAGTCTCGGTCTGTTCATGAAGTTTTTCAAATGAGTGATTAGCAGAATGCAGACGGTACATTTCACAAGTGTGCAAGCAACACATATTGGGCAAATAATCCATGGTGACTATTCAGATATGAACCAATTTTGTCAACAAGATTGGAAATGAGTAAATGGACCAACTATGAAACCTATGCTTGATGGATTGGCCATGAACTTACATGCAGTGCAAGAATATTGAAAGTGAGGTTATATTCTAATATCCCTAAATCAAGGTTTTAGTTGTTTGAAAAAAGATATAATTGACAGACAGTTTGGCAGCAATCGAGCATATATCCCAGATTTTAAGGCGCATAATTATTGGCAGTTAAAGGGTTGAAGAAGTCAAAGACAATAGTCACATGTTTGAAGGGTTTGGAAGGAGATTTCATTCACTACTCCGAGGCAGAAGATCATTATCAAGAACAACTGGCAAGTGAGCAATCATCTCCAGATTTTCGAGCATTAGTAGACAGTGGATCAAACCTCTGATTTTATGGATTAAATCCATAATAATAGGGAAGCTAAAGACAACATGTTAGCATTGGAGATCCACATTCCGAGTCAACCATCTAGCATTTCAAGGCACCAGTTATGAAGCTATTCCAGAAATTTATAGGATCAAGGATTGTCTCCACGTTTTCAACATTCGAAGAAATAAGTTGCAATTTAGTTTCCATATTTCAAGGCACAAAATGGAAATATACCTGGTAGAGAAAGAGCAGGAAATGCACAGGTGGCAGAGCATCTAAAACTAGTGAATCAACAGTTGAACTAATTCAGATTCGGGACTTCAATAGTTCTAGATATGTTATGACAAGTGTTACTACAGAGAGAGTTTGTTTCCTAAAACTCAACAACATATTTTGATTGCAATGTTATATATATTTAATATTTTGTAATAGAGAAGTGGGGGGAAACTTAGGAGGTCCAGGGAGGCCCCTTTTTCTGTATCAGATTTTGTTTGGAGTTCAATAAAGCTGTTCAAAGACTGAATATGAAGTTGACTACCTCACAGATTCATAGATTCATGTGATGCATGTTCCTAGTATGTTATTTTCCTTATGTGATTGTTATTTCTTTGTATTTTCATCTCTTTAATGTGTTTATCTTCAACATGTTGAGCAGAGATAAGATGAAATAGAATTCATTTTGTATGACGCTCTTTTTCATAAGTGCTCAGGATGCTTGTCATCCTTTCCCTCTAAAGTTGCTCTTAGATTAATCTTGTATGCCTAATTGCAGTGGATTTTTCTTCTCATTCGACCTACAACTACAACAACAAACCTTATGTCTAAGAAAGGTGCATCTATCTTGCCTATGAGGTCTGTCTGGTCTGTCTGCCTCACAACCAGTTATTGTCAGCCTCTTTGACTCCATTGCCCAATGGCCCTCTTTTGTTGTCCAAACCCAAACATTTAAAAAACCAAACCTAAATCTATCATAACTAGCCTAACATTCTAATCTAAACAAAGTTATATCAGACAGAGAGGGATTCCCTCTCTGAGTCTTGGAGGGCTAGATCCAAGACTCAAAGTGTTTTTGATGTTGTCTCTGTGGCTGCCTTCACAGCCTTGGGCAAATTACAGAGTGCTAACAGAATGGCGACCATACTAGGAATGAGCTTTCAGGTTCTCCAGAAAAATATATCAAGTTCAGGTTTGACTTCTGATGGTATATAGAAGCCAAACACAAGAAGGTTGTGCCATTCACCTGACGACTCCATTGTTCAAGATCCCGAGCTTCAAAGTTTAGAGCGACTTCACTGCCAACGAATCTAGATTTCAGAGCATTGATGGTGATCCAAGATGACGGGGTATGTCGCAAACAATTTATTTGGTGAAATATTACAAACTTTGAGGGATGAGTTAGCAGAATTTCAGATTGATGAGATTTTCTCAAAAGTAGTATTTCTTTGTTTGAAATCCAACCGATTCACACTTGAAGGTAAAAGTTGTTTTCTTGGTTTAGTTGCTGAAAGATTAAAAAATGAATTTGAACTATTGGATGTTCAATTTGAGTCATATGATTTCCAAGATCCTAAACAATTCTTGGAAAGTCTTCCTCCTCCAAAAAGAGAAGAAATTGTTATACCATTTGACTTGCAGATAGAGGAAGGATATGGTTGTGAGCCTGATTTTGTAGAGATGGAATCAAGGATCAACCTTAATGAAGAAATTGAAGAGGTTATCCAGGATCAACTTGTCATTGAGAGCATAAAAGGTATATCCCCGCCAAATCCTAATTGCTCTCATCCATCCCCGCCACCTTCGTTCTTTTCCCAATATGCATTTAGTATGGTTTAATGCTAATAACTCATCATGTAGGTTCCATAAAGATCGTTATTAATAGGTGAAGGGATCAAGGAGATTTATAATTAAATTGCATTAAAGCATGATTTGCCGAAGATTATATTATTTTTATCTCTCTCAAGCGCTCATTTCAAATATTATCTGGATTAAAATAACACTCTCGTCAACTAATGGCCACAGGAGCTCAAAAAACATTTCTGCGGTGATACTTTGAATATTTTTGGGTGCGAGGACCAGAAATTTCAGTGGTCTAGAGTGTATTGTTATTGTTCATCCCCTTCTGCTTAGAAGGAAGTGATCTGGACATCCAAATTTGCTCGTGCAGGGTGTGTCCCTTAGGTTTTCGACTGCAAGGAACTGGTTGCATGGTGCGTTGAGAAATACATACCGAGTCAGCATATTATTCAACTTCATGACCATTCTCCCATCTCTCTTTCACATCAATTGTTTCTTAAGATGTTGAAGCTCCCTGAGCCAACACTTACCTTCAAAGGAGAGGATTGCAGGGATTTCCTAAAAACGCAGGACAACGGCATGGACATCTTTCCTGAGTTATTGGAGAATCTCGCGGTTGTCCCATAAGACATTACCAGGTTGTAGGTCGACTCGTTCAAAAACCCCTTTTGGGAAATTGCTTTGTTGTTTACCAGGCTGACATGACAATAAATTACCGCCAACATTTCCCGCATGATTCTTTATATCTTATATTTTACAGTGAAAGAGCAAGCTATTTTCGATTGAGGAAAACTGATTTCCATTAAAATATCCTCCCAATTGTAACCGTACAAAAAAGAAAATAAATTATTTATGGCTTCTTATTTGGTGTTTGCGATAGCATTTTGCTGTCAATTTCCAAGATTGTCTATCTGTAAGAGGGTGAACAATGAACTTGACCCAATTACATTCTGGTACCGAGCATTGTGGAGACACAAGGCTTCCTTACCTTTTTATGAAGTTTATACTGATTTAGTTTTAGTTTTTAAAGGACTATTGTTTCGAAAAGACAACCCCACAATATTCAGCCATGCAAATAAATTTTTGGATAAAAAGGGGACATTGGAGCAAATGGAAAATCACAATGTTATCAAGATTTTAGGTTCTAAGGAAAATCCCTAATTCTTCCATGCCATTTTTCTGATAAATATTTATTACGAAAGTCATAAGGTAGTATAATTTATGGCTGCACTTTTTCCATGAGAAATGGAAAAAAGCAATTCATACCCTTGCCTTGGAAAATTGGAGACTTTATATTCAGGAATATGAACAAAATTGATGAGTTTGCGAACCACTTCCACAATTTGAATCTAAAATATGCTGAAAAGATAAAGTGGTTTGACCCTAACAGAATTTTCGTAGAACATATGCTGGCAGTAGGATTCAACAATTCATTTATTCATACTGTTATGAGTGAAGAATAAGATAATAACTTAGGCGCTCCTGCTCACAATGTTGGTGACTTGGAGACAATACTTAGTACTAATGAGTTTTACAAGAAGAAAGGAAAGGGTCCCAGCGAGAAGAGCGCCCAGTCCCCAACTATCACTCCTTAGACTACCACATCTCGGAGCAATGCTGCAGTGGCCCACCCAACAAGGAAAGTTACCATCACTAGTTCCAACGGTGGAGGAGAAAAGAATCCCCCTTCAGGAAAAATCGAGAGCTCACACATGCTTCCTCTAAGAAGAAAGAGGAAAAATGTTGTGTAGAGGAAGAAGACCACCACACAGAAAGTGACATCAAAAACTTATCCCTTGAAGTTATGGAGCTCGAGGTAGATATCGAGAATATGTTTCCCACAATGGATCAACCGGGGAACACGGCCCATCAGAATTCATCACTGGAAATCATTGAGAATGAGACCTTCAATGAGGAAGAGTCATTTGCTTTTCAGAGCGTTGTCTTTGACAGGGAATCCAAGAAATTGATTATTGAGAAAGGTGATAGAAATAATAAGAAAGGAAAATCTCTTTCAGAGGTTGACCTAAAAGATATGCGGCCTTCCCAGATTTCTAAAATTCACAGAGCAACCGAGGATGCTTTGGATGACTCCATCGATGGTCTTGAAGCGGAAAACATGAAGTTGAAAGAAATGATCAAGGAACTAGAAGACGCCTTCATGCCTCCTCCACTTATTTCCAGTCCTTTGACTATAGTTGGAACCACCACACCCGTTGCTAAATTGAAAGGATCTTGAAGCCTACTTACATTAGCCAGGAGCTATGTGGAAAGAAATATTAAGAAAATAATGGCATTGATCATAAAGGAATGGGAAACTTTGAAAAACATTGCTTCTTTTGGATCGAGGGTGCATGCCTTGTATGAGTATTTGCAAGCTGACCTAAAAAATGAAGAAGGTTTTTACCTTGATGTTGTACTACCCTTTGGAAACAGAGTTTCCAACATGACAGAACTAAGGAGAAGAGAGGAGGATCTTCCCTCCCCAAGTTGGATAAAACAGTTGAACGCGTGCTGGAAAGAAAAAATAAAAAACTTGAATAATATTGTTCAAGCATGCAACCAAGCTATATCAAAGAGGGAAGAACTATTTAAGAGGTTCACGGAGATAGACTTAGCCAGAAGTACTAATGAAATACAAGACCCCAAATTAATTCTCAACTCGATATTCCTAACAAAGCAACAACTTGAAGAACAAGTTGAGATTTTTAAAGGGTTGTCAGTTGAAAAGTTTTATGGCATACTTGAATATGATGAGGACGACATAGACAATTGGCTAGTGGACTACTTGATAAAAAATTAGGACATTGAAGAAGAATTACATGGTATTTAACTTGATCTACGAGACTTGGAGGGCAAGTTGAACAACATCAAAATCCGGCATGAGATCAACATGGCACCAATGAAAAATTATATTGAGGAATGGTTTAAGAAAGCGATGGACAAATTGACCACCGAGGGGAAAGAAATAGTTGAGATGGTTCATGTAACTGTTAATGAAGACAATGAAAGGACATCAACAAGCAAGTGAAAACAATGAGAGACCATCATAGTAAGTTTATGCTGATCACATCTTTCTTTCTTTATCCATTCTTTCATCCAGTTAATCCGCTTCTTTGAATAGGAAGGTTTAACCGAAGTCCGATAACTTCTCTTTTCTTCTTTTCAGGTCTTGTTGTTCTTTTACCGCCCATCATCCTCCTTCTACAAGATTAATTCCTGTGTATATTTTCTTTATGGTCTACGAGATCCCCAATCCGAATCTTTAAGACAAATGCATTTTAAATTTCAAAGAATATGTAACAGACTATATATTTTTTAGAAATGTCAAGAGAACTATTTCGGGATCCGTTTCGACTGTGCTTTGTAGCTCTAAGTTTTGAGTATAAATTATTTGAGATTGGTCTATCATTATCTTTATTTGAGTTGCCCATGTGTCGACTCTGTTAAAGTTCTCTTATGCATGTGGATCATCTTCTTTTTATTTTTATGTGATCATAAATCTTTATTTTAAACTATGATGGATGTGAGGAAATTTTTCTTATTTGCTTTAAATATGTGAATGTTCTCGGTTCCTGGTCCTTTCTCAGGAACTTTCTTTAACAAGAAAACAAAACATTTTCCTTTTATCTTTCTTGCAATCTTTATATTTCTTTGATTACCAAGACAAACTTCTGCAAAGTCCCACATTTTGAATATCTAGAATCCCAAAGAAAATCTTAAAGTAAAGAGGAGTTCCACCTCTATAAAAGCGTAGGTGGATTTAAATCCTCGTGAGGTTTCCATTTCAGTCCTAACAGATTCAAGCGTCAACATTTTTGGCGACCATACTGGGGAATGAGATGAAATTTGGAACATGGTTTAGCATTTTTTCAAAAGATATATGACTTTGCCCCAGGTTGATCAACCCCACTTGGAAATTGGATTGAACAATCAACAAAGCATATTACATCAACTATACAATTTGGTAATAACAACAACTGAGACCTGAGAAGAGTTAGAAAGGTCGTGGCAGATCTTAGTCCAAGAAGAAGAAAGAGAAATCCTCCGGAGACAGAGGAGAGACGAGCGACAAGACCGAAGAAACCAAAGGCTAGCTAGAGAAACACAAGAATAAGTTATGGATTGATGCTGGATGAATACAAGGGACCCATTACCAGAAGTAAAACCAAGCAACTCTTTATTCTGAGAAGTGAAAATCATATTCCTGGAATCTCTCTAGATATGGCAGAAAGAAATGAACAATCGCGAGACGAGAATCATGAGGAGAGACAAGGAGATGGAAGAGATGCTGCAAGAAATCAAGAAAACCTAAGGTTTGAAAATAGAAGAAGAATAAGAGATTCCCCTTTGAATATTCTAGGCAAGCAACGTGATCTCCCTATTCTCCCTAAGGGTACCTTGAAGGAATTTTCTGGAGACAGAACAATCGATGCAAAGAGACACCTTCACTTATTTTTTGATGTGTGTGATTTTCACCGTGTTGAATATGACGATGTCATGGTAAGGTTATTTATGGAAACCTTATCAGGAAGATCATATGAATGGTATACAACATTACCCAGTAGATCAATTCTCTCATTTAATGACCTCGAAGCCATGTTCTTGACTATGTTCTCCCCTCCAATTGCTTATCATACCCTTCTCATCGATTTCACCCAGATTAGTTTGAGGAAGAATGAAACAATATGAGATTGTAATCTCAGTTTCAATAAAACCTTGAGTAAGATTCCAGAAGATAAAAGACCAAATGACCCAGTCGTGCTCGGTTGTTATAAGAATGCAATGCCCCCAAATGTGAAATATGCTATCAGAACATCCCAAATGGATACCTTGGAGGAGGCAATGACTAAATCCACTGAGATGGAAGATATTATGATTGAGACAGGTGTCGATCGCAACATTATACTGGGAAAAGTACAAAGGCAACTGGGAAGATTAAGTATTGATAATCAAGGAGACTCCGGTTCAAGAAAGAACTAAGAATTCAAGCCAAGACCGACTAAAATCCAAACAATTGGAGGAGGAGGTTTCAAGGGAAGCATACCATATGTAAAGGTACACCCTGTGGCGACACAAGAAACTAAGCAAATAATTGAAATTGCATAGATGAATAGAACTATCAAGCAAATGCAGATTGAGATAACCAGACTAAGAAGGGGGCATAATTATGTGGAAAATATGAGAATGTCGATCCTAGAGAAAAGAAGGATCCCTCCCCAAGAAAATAGAGTGAGGTTTGAAGATATGGATAATCCACAAAGACCAAGAATTCCCAGGAAACCTACTCCCAATGCAGTTGTTCTTGATGATGTATATGATGAGAAAATGGTTGAGCAAGAAATTATTATTCACCTGATGAAAATTTTGAAACTGTGCAGATGGACAGATGTGAGATGTCCATGTATATATTTGAAGAAGGTGACAATGACCCTAACTCGCAAGAAAATTTCACCCAAACAAGAGGATTTGTAAATAGATCCAAGAATAAGAATGACTCTCAAAAAGAAAACCAAAACGATAAAGAGAAAACAAATGAGAAAAGAGCAGGTGAGAAAATGACGGATAACGTTGGAAATAAGAAGCAACGCCCGATGACAAACTCTAGTCAGATGACATACAATGTTGTAGAGTATTTAAGCAAATTAAGGATAACTCTGCCTTTTATAGAAGTAGTGAAGATTCTCCAACAAAGGGAAAACATCTTGAGATTGTTGAATGATCCATCTGAGAAAGAAGAAGTTATTGTTACTAGTCTGAAACAAAGCCAGAACCAGTCAACTGCCAAGCTGAGAGGTAAAATCCCCCCCTTTTACATTTCAATTGAAAATCATGATGTTGCACTGCATAATTGTTTAGTTGACATTGGTGCAACAAATAATATCATGCCATTGGTGGTCATGGAGGAATTGGGCATGAGTTGTACAAAATATTATGAAACTGGTGAAAGTATATATGCAATTGATTCTAGAAAAGTGCCAGCTTATGGAGAAATCAAGGACTTTTATGCTCGGATCATGACAATCCCCCATATTGTTACAATTTTCAATATTATTGTGGTAGACCTTCCTCTAGCATATGGAGTTGTGATGAGAAGAGATTGGACATCCATGATCGAGGGATATATAATGAACAGTGGAAGTTGCATGATGCTGTCAGGAAAAGAATGAACAATGATTAAGTTGCCCTGTGAACCCAACAAACCCTTCTCTTTCAAAAATAAAGATAATGAGTTAATGGAAGATTATATAGACTTCGAGATTGGAAATTATGCTATCCTAGACATGGAACATAGTGAAATCCTAGAGAAAGTGCAAGACACAGAGAATCAAGAGTATTTGTTTGAAGGTTATTGGAGGATGTCATTCGATGGAGCTTGTTCAAGCTCTGGGAGTGGATTTGGAATTGTTCTTATGAGTCCAAGTAAGATTATGCATCCACATGCTATTAGATTGGAATTTTCATGTACTAATAATGAGACAAAATATGAAGTTTTGATTCAGGGGATGATTCTTGCACAAGAAATGAAGATAGAACATATAATTGTGACTGGCGACTCTGAGTTGGTGATTAATCAAGTCACCTAGAGGTATAAAATCAAGAAGGAAAGACTTAAGTTATATTTCAAAAGAGTTAATGAATTGATGGAATCTTTCATTTCTTTCAATATTTCTTTCATTGCAAGGGACAAGAATCATAAGGCAGATTCATTGGCCTTGGAGGCCTCATTGTCAAACCCAGACGATATACAAAGAAAAACATCATTTCAAGTAGAAAGAGCATTCTGACCTTTTGTACCCGATAACATGGAATATTTTCAAGTGTTTGAGCATGATGAACAACTGAATTTTCTTTTGTTGAACGATGATGATGATGAAGACGATCACATGTCTATTGTCCCTAAAGATTGTTTACAATTTGAATCTATTTTTATGAAAGATGATCATGCTAAGAAGATCCTAGAAGAAATTTCACTTCAAAAGGTGCAAGAAACAAGAAAGGTCAATATTGGAACTGACAGTTCCCCAAAATATTCAACTTGGGAGTTGATTGTTCCATTGAAAAAGTTGACCAATATGTTGCATTGTTTAAAGAATATCTTGATGTGTTCGCATGGACCTATGATGATTTGAAATCTTATAGTAAAACGATATTCCAACACATAATTCCTTTGAGAGAAGAAGGAAAGCCTATTAAGAAAAAAATAAGGATGATGAACCCCAAATTGAAACCTTTGGTAAAGATTGAGTTGGAGAAGTTAAAGAAGGATGGAATAATATATCCTATTTGGCATTCTGACTGGATTTCAAACCCTGTGATAGTAATAAAGAAGACCGGGGAAATCCATATGTGTGTGGATTTCAGAGATCTTAACAAAGAAAGCATAAAGGATAACTACCCTTTACCTAACATGGAATTTCTTCTCTAGCAAGTCACATGATCAATCTGCATGTCCATGTTGGATGGTTTTTCTGGATATAATCAAGTCCTGGTTGTTGAAGAAGAGAGAGCAAAGAAAACATTCATAGCACCGTGGGAGACACATGCATATTCCAGGATGCCTTTTGGTTTGAAGAATGTTGGAGCCACATTCTAGAGGGCCATGGATCATGCATTTAGTGGGTTGATAGGAAAATTCATGGCAGATTATCAATATGACTTGACAGTCCATTAAAAAACAAGGGGTGATCATATCCATCACTTGAGAAAAGTTTTTGACAGATGCAGATTATATGGTGTCTCTCTAAATCCAAAGAAATGCTTATTCGTTGTAACTTAAGGAAATATATTGGGTCATATTGTGTGCAAGGAAGTGATTTATATAGATCTAGAAAGAGTTAAAGCAATAAATGAACTCAACCCTCCGTCATCCAAGAAAGGATTTCAATCATTTTTTGGCAAGATCAATTCTGTGCGAAGATTTGTTTCTGACTATGCAATTATTGTGAAGCCGATCAATTCATTATTGAAAAAGGAGCAAAGTTTTGAATGGACAGTAGATACCCAAAAAGATTTCAATAATATCAAAAGAGAAATCACCACAACCCCGGTCCTCATTAGTCTATATTTTCAAATGGAATTAATCATCTACTCATTTGCTACAGAGACAATTGTTGCATCTGTTCTTACTCAGAGGAATACCAAGGGTGAAGAACTCCCATTCAGTTTCACGAGAAAAACCCTTCATGATTATTAATTAAGGTATTCAGAGTTGGAAAAGCAAGCCCTGGCTCTTGTGAAAGTGGTAGCACACTTTCAACCGTACATACTAAATTCTCATCTCATTGCTTATGTTCCATCATCACTAATGAAGATGCTTTTGAATCAACAATTAAGATAAGGAAAATGGGCTAACTCGCTGGAAAATATCTAAGAATATGATATTGAAATTAAGCCTTTTAAGGCTATCAAAGGATAAGGTTTATGCAATCTCATCGCGAATAGTGATTATGTGGATGGAATGATTTCAATTTCAGTAGGAGAACCATTGGCTGATTCAGAATGGTACGGAGACATTGTATTATACTTGAGGTCTGGGTATTTTGCTGTCACCATGAACCCTAAAGAGCCCAAGAACATTGAAGATGAAGGCAAATCAATATGTGATGATTGTTGATGTACCATTCATAAGGAATTATGATGGTATATTACTAAGATGCATTGATGAAAACCAAGCCCAAGAACTAATGAGAGAATTTCGTGAAGGAATATGTGGTGGACACTTTGCACCTACCGCCACCGCCCACAAGATAATAAGAGTTGGATTTTATTGGCCATCAATTTTCAGAGACTCATATGCCATAATAAGTGTGTATCATGCCTAATGGCCAAAGTGTCCTCATACACAATTTTATTAATAAGAAAAGAAATTACATAATAAACTTTGCAAGAGTTTACACCCGAACAACTCAATACTCTTGCAAAGAGCTATATATAAGCTAAATGTCCTAACAAACTCAATATATGGATCACTTATTAAATAAACAAGTGTCCATTTACAATAAATACTATCTTAACAATCTTAAAACAATACTCCTAATTTAGAGCCTAAGATACGACACCTCTTTAGAGTCATATCTTTTACAACAATAAAGTATTTCTAAAAGTCTACATTTATTTATTAAATATTCTAGATTATTAATTTAATATTCTAAATTAATAATATTTTTATTCTAACTTTATAAACTATGATAATTGTATTTTGGATTATCTAACATTCCCCCCTATGATCCAAAAATACATTACAACAGATACCAAGTTCATCC
>ML776556.1:310639-333105 GCA_009831015.1 Picea engelmannii | reverse complement strand
TAATGTCGCTGCATCTGTCGGCTTAGTGGGCTTAGTATCTTCATTACATATATCACGCCAAAGTTCATTGTAAATGAGAGTGCTTTCAATGAGTCGTTTCCATGTTTTGTAAGATTTTGTGCCTTCAAGTTTATTTGAGTCAGAGAATAAATTAATTAATTTTGACATTGTAGTTTAGTGAATGTACGCACCAGAAAGAATCACGCCAAGAAATATGAAGATGAACAACACACCAAATGAATCACACCAAAGACGATCTATCGGGGCTTGGCCTTGACCCTCGTATAGTCGTTAAAACAAGGAAAAAATGACTAAGCTTTGTACTTGGCTCCAGTCAAATCCAAGGAACTTTCAAAATTTTACACTTTTACAAAAATATGGCAATTTTTCCCCCCCTCAAAGTAAAAAGACTTTGAGTTACAAAAAAAAATCACTTGATAAGATAACTTCACTTATTGCCTTTGAAAAGAACACTTCAGTAGTCCTGTCAAAATTTGCCACGCACATCTAGATAATAGCAATTTTAGTTAACAAAGACACTCCTTCTACTGAAGTTGGCAGTGGTCGTTCTGATTGTATTTGCACAATATAAAAAAAATGGCTAATTGAAATGGCTGATCTGTATCTCTATTTATTGGATGAAACAAATGCCAAAAAATTTGCACCAGTAATTCAATTCATACCCAATAACCCTCTCATTCCTGCGTAGATATTTTACAGTTTGCGCGCTATCAATGATCAATGGGCATCGAGGTAAAGTTTCCTCCCAGCTTCACACAGATCTTGCACCAGCTTTACATGGATCTTGCAATTTGTAAATTGTTGTTTGTAAATGCCAGAAGATTTCACGCGTACGCTCCAAAAATTAAGTTCCTCACGTAGTGTTAATTGCACAGCTAATTGAGAAACATAGATCGTGCACCAGATTACATGGATCTTGCACCCTTCACACAGATCTTACACCAAGTTACCTCAAACATTAGGTTACATCAGGTTACATGAATTTTGAAATGCGTTTTCATTAGTCTTGCGTTTTCAATAATTGCCCAAGACTGAAATCACTCCAAGAAATATGACTTGCTTCCTGCGCCTGTAGATTATGTTTACGTGGAAACTTGGCCGAGCCGAGCATAGATACCCGTCGAATATTTGAAGGCCGTCGAAATGACAGAGCAGACGAATTGGGGTGCTGTGAATCCTTCAAGTAAACACTGAGGGAAAACATAAACCCTACTTTTGAGATCCGTTCTTGTTGGTGACTACAGTGGGAGAAACCGCTCCTAGAATCACAATACATAGGAAAGATAAGCCCGGTTTTTTTTCTGAATAAATTCAGAGACGGAAGTGCATGAACTGGCGGTCAGAAGTGCCAGACACCCAAGCAGAACTGTGCCTTAATTCGCCGATAACGAAAGCAAATACAGAGAGAGAAATAGTTTCATGATACCATCATTTCACAACTGCAGGAGCAGGTCAATGTAATTGCAGGAGTAACCTTTAATACTATTGGTACACTATCTCCAAATTATCCCGAGCCACAATCTACCTTGGCAAAAGTTACTCAGAAATTACACAACGTTTTAATGGCAGAAGACTGATCTTTTAAAACAAGAAATTAATATGCCATAAAACTAATTCGCCATGGAAAAATTTATCAAGTTTCAGGAATTGCAATTTGCAAAAAGCAATTTTTCTGAGTCTAATGACTGAAATCTGAAAGTAAAAACAATTTCTTTTCCCTTTTTTTAAAAATTTGAACAATAATTGACCGATTTACTGACATAGTATGCGCCGAATTTCCTTGGTCTGTAACACTGGGATCTCTTCCGTAGATCAACAAATCTCTTCTTCAGTTCAACAACATTACTGGAGCTCTGATACCACAATAATGGTCGAAGTGTCCTCAGACACACAATTTTATTAATAAGAAAAGAAATTACATAATAAACTTTGCAAGAGTTTACACCGGAACAACTCAATACTCTTGCAAAGAGCTGTATATAAGCTAAATGTCCTAACAAACTCAAGATATGGATCACTTAATAAATAAACAAGTGTCCATTTACAATAAATGCTATCTTAACAATCTTAAAACAATACTCCTAATTTAGAGCCTAAGATACGACACCTCTTTAGAGTCATATCTTTTACAACAATAAAGTATTTCTAAAAGTCTACATTTATTTATTAAATATTCTAGATTATTAATTAAATATTCTAAATTAATAATCTTTTTATTCTAACTTTATAAACTATGATAATTGTATTTTGGATTATCTAACAATGCCAACAATTTTTGGGGAAAATGAAAAGATTTGCGATGTCGTTACAACCCATAATTTTAGAACAACCATTCTCTCAATGGGGTCTTTATGTCATTGGGACAATAAATTCAAATTCAAGTAAGGGACACGTGTATATTCTGACCACTACAAATTATTTTACAAAGTGGCTAGAGGCAGTGGCATTAAAAATGGACGACTTTGAAGAGTTAATTAAGTTCCTCAAAGATAAAATTCTGTAAAGATTTAGTGTCCCAGATAAATTTATCACTGATAATGGTTCGAAGTTCATAGAGTTCTATGGAGAATATGGAATTATCATGGGCCAATCATCAAACTATTATCCACAAGGCAATGGCCTTGCAAAATCTACAAATAAGACACTCATTTAGATATTAAAGAAAAATATTAACAAGAACCAAAGGAATTGGAATTTCAAGTTGACTGATGTGTTGTGGGAAATAAAAACGACTCCAAAGGAAAACACTGGGACGTCCCCGTATAAACTGGTTTATGGGAAAGAAGAAAAGATGCCAATTAGCCTCAAACTCAATGCCTTGACTTTCATGGTTAATATAGAAGATGCAGAAGACAGTTCACCTATCCAAAGGAGAATCAACCAATTGTTGAAATTAGAGTAAGAACATAGTAAGGCCCCGAATCGAACTTCTCAGAGATAACAAAGTATCAAAATATATTTTGATCAGAGTGCAATTGTAAAGAATTTTCAGAAGGGAGAACTAGTGTTACTCTAGAACAAGGCCAAGGAGAAACCATCGATGCACACAAAGTTTGAAGCACTCTGGATTGGACCATACATCGTTGACAAGATCTTGGGTTTTAATTCCTATATGCTCCAAGACATGAAGGGTAAAATATTAATGTTTCCTATCAACAGGCAATATTTGAAAGGTTTCTTCACCTAAAACTTTCTCATTTTCCTTGTACTAAATTTATTTTCCAGTTTGTATATTCTTACCTCTGATTCCATAGCCCAAAGGATGGAAGCTCCTGGTCATAAAGATTATGGATTCTTGACAACCCACAGGGGGTTATCATCCCACAGTTGGAGCTAGTTGTTGAGATCAATTCCTGCTTTCGAAATTTCCTCCCGTTTCTATTTTCCCAACTTTTGTTTTTCATTTATTTTCCCTCTTCTATACCTACCCTCATTTCTCCTTTTCTTTTCTCCCTTCTCTTTTCCCTTTCTAGTTACTATACTTCGTTGTTTTTCAAAAACGATGGGTTCATGGGTTGGCGGACTCATGGATCTTCATCGCCATCCATACTCCCATATCATGAGTCTGACCGACCGTCGTATTATTCTATACTTAACCATTTTTGTAGCCGCGGGTTCGTGGGTTCAAGATTTCATATTCCAAGTTCTGCGATATCCATTTTCACCCTGTTATTGTGCAATTTATACTTTGATAGAAGGGAAAGGTAGAAGAAGAAAAAATGGCGTAACGAGAGACTATCCTATCACTTTCACCTCAATAGGATATCTCTTTCTATTTAGTGTGGTATGCTCAAGGGAGATGTCCCCGGTGACTTAGGGTTTTGAGAAGGCGAAGGATAAAGGCCAAGTAAAAGGTTCCCTCTCACAAGTCACTACCAATAAGAAAGTCCGGTTAAAAAACCAATAAAGAGATAATAGACTAGAAGTGTACCTACTCGGAACAAAACAACATAAAACTATATTTGCAAGAGCACTTGCTGGTTAGTACTTCATATAACTAGAGACTTTCTCAATAAAAGAAATTGACTAATATATTGATGAAGAAAACAAAGATGTGTAGCAACAATAATTACAAGACAATACTTCACAATTAATGCCTTAGAAAATATTCAAAATGAGCAGGAATGATCAATCATCAATGTCATAATACTAACGTTCATCAGAAGCAAATAAGGCTATGCATTAGCCAATCTTTTCAATTCACTAGAAGCTTTAAATGCTGCAAAATATGGATGTAGCTTACTTGACTAACAATAGCAATGATGTTAGTAGATCAATCTAATATAGGGTTAGAAGGCGTTAGTAGTTTGTTCAAAGATTTAGATGTTTGAAGTTTGTGATAAAAAACACTCAAGAGAGAGAGAGATCTTAGACTAGTGCTTTCTTAGGGAAAATGGAGTCAATAAGTGGCTGCAAAAATTGAAGGATCAAGATGATATTGGGAGAGCTAAAGACAAGAGGAGTTGATGGATGAAGTGTTGGTAAGCTAAGTCTTCAACCACCAAACCCTAGGGGAAAACGACTACTAAGGTGTAGGTAACCCTAGGCCTTAGTAGATTTTCCTCCTTCTTTAACTAAAAAATGAAGCAAAAACGACTAGGATGAAGTGAAAAATGCTAGGGTGTTTCAATGGCAAGGCCCTAACAATGGCTTCAAGAAAATGTCTCCTTGGCACAATCTAGTAGGTGAATAGAAAATTAGAATAAGGACAATAACATGTGCTTGATTCCCTAGGGTTTAAGCTAGAAATTTCATAAGCTTTAGCAAAATGCAAAGTAAAAAAACCATAACCATTCAAATGAAATAAGAATTCCAGAATTTTACTCACATTCACCAAGCATAATCTAGCACATTACCTAGTTGTAGACTTTCCACCAAGAAAAATGCCAAAATCACCAAAAATAGCCCTCCTTCAAGAAGTGCACACTAAATTTCAGTCTAAAAACCCTAATGAGGGCACAAATTTCAGACTTCACACAAGTGTGAGTGAAAGATGATGATAAAATGAGAGTTTTGACTCTCTATTTATACAGTACCATTGACCTTTAATTACACTTTAGGTCAAAAAAGGTCGACATGGCCAATTTACATAAAAAATATTGTTTTAAATTAAATGTCACAATTAAAACCCTAAATTAAGCACAAATGATGATGTCATGCCCTTTTAGGGTGACGTTAGGCCCTTTTAGGGAAACTTTGGCCTCTTAGAGCAAAATGTTAGGCCTCGGGCCTCAAGAACCTGCCACACGTGCCACTTGGCACACAATTGTCTCCAAAACCTCCCAAAGCACTGGATGACGTCATGGGTGTCCTGGGTGATCTCATGAGATTTCTAAGGCCTACGTCATGGTGGAAAGAGCATAACCCCCCTAAGTCTAGGCCTTCCAGGCTGTCTCTGGTGGAACATCCTCCTCTTTCTCCGGTGCATTCCTCTAATCTGTCTCTGCCCCCTGCTAGGGTCTCAACATCCATTTGGTGGGATTTTAGCCCCATGGAGGTCCGAACTAATCATCTCCCCATGTGAACCTATCCATCAGGTACCTTCCGGATCTGTAACATCAACAAATATGCCCTCCATGGGCTCATAAGTCACATGGATCATAGCAATGTCAATCACATCTAATCATCAATTTTATTAAACATGTGCATAAAACCTCCTTTACCTGGAAAATTACTCAAAGACATTATACTAATATACAAGACAAGTTTGGAGGGGAAGCCAAGACGTCCTATTGGGCTAATGCTCACCGGATGTGGGATGTTCCTGGGAGAAGTTAATATAGGCCATGTGAGTGGATGAGGTGGTAAGGGATGTTTGGGCAAGGGGTGCATTGATAGCAGGGAAATGTATGGCTTGCCTGTGGGTGCCTCTGTAGAAGGTGAGCTACACCTGTCATGGATGCAAATGTTTCCAAGCCCATTCATGCCTTTTGTCTTTATTCTTATTGCTTTTTCTTTCAAGAAGCTAGTTAGGGGACATTGCCCTGGCGTGGTGACCAGTGGTGGCAATGTTACCCACAAGCATTTCATGGATATGAGAAGGTTGGCTCATGATGAGACCCCATTTCTCTTGTCTATGCCACCAAGAGACACTACCCATGGCATGGTGACCAGTTGTTGGTAGTGTCATACTGCTACATGCCCATGGACCTAATAGGCTGGCTCGTGATGAGACCCCGTATCCTCTAACTAGGTCGTGTTTTATTATTGTTATGGGTCCCTTTGTTTCTTGCTGAGAATATTTTTATTACTTTCTCGGGGATCCATGAGTGAAGCATCTCAAGGTTTTCATTCTTTGGCTTTTGTCTTTTTCCAACTACTTTTACCCCCTGGGCCTTTAGACCCTTCTTCCCACAAGGTAAGGTACAACCCTTAAATATTTGGCCAACCCAATGCCTGGACCAGTGTAATGGGATGGATGAGTGGGAAAGAGATGAAAAGTGGTAAGTATGGTGGGAGCGAACGATGGCCTTTCATGAATCCTCCTAATGGAAACTCAAATCCTATGGGTACCATCTTACTAGGTAATCCTATCATTCCCCCTAGGCATGGTCAAGTGGAGGGGTATAAGATCCAAGCACCCATTAGAAGAAAAAATAATTGAATGCACATATTCAAAGGTTTTGAGGATCAGAGTGATACACATACTCATTACCTCATGGAGCAAGATCCATATCTGCTATAGGACCGGGTTGAGGTGACGGATGTTTCTCCTGCTGACAAAGTGGAGGCACTGAAGAATGAAAAGAAGGGCCCTCCAGGACCATGCTCAAGTCGATATGGCTCCCGATACTCCATGTCTAGGACCCGTGGGCCTCGAGACATAATCTCCTTAGTTATCCCTAAATTGGGGGATACCACACCCAAATATCCATGATCTACATTATGACCACCAGACTTGTCGTGGGTACCGAGCTCCTAAAATTTTCATTTCTCTTGTATCCAAGTCCAAACGACCACTCCTAACACTTAGCTTATTTTTTATCATCTGTAACTGCGAGTTTGCGGGTTCCCGTGTTGGCAGGTTCATAAAAGTTCCCAAATCCTAACTGCTCTCATTCATCCCCGCCACCTTCGTGCTTTTCCCTATATGCATTTAGTATGGTTTAATGCTAATAACTCATCATGCAGGTTCCATAAAGATCATCATTAATAGGCCAAGGGATTGAGGAGATTTATAATTAAATTACATTAAATCATGATTTGCCGAAGATTATATTATTGTTATCTCTCTCAAGTGCTCATTTCAAATATTATCAGGATTAAAAGAACACTCTCGTCAACTTATGGCCGCGACAAATTGACAACAGTTCTGCGGTGATACTTTGAATATTTTTGGGCATGAGGACCAGAACTTTCAGTGGTCTAGAGCGTATTCTTACTAGTCATCTCCTTCTTCTCAGAAGGAAGTGATCTGGACATCCATAATTGCTTGTGCAGGGTGTGTCCGTGAGGTTTTCGACTGCAAGGAACTGGTGGCATGGTGTGTTGAGAAATACATACCGAGTCAACAAATAATTCAACTTCAAGACCATTCTCCCATCTCTCTTTCACCTCAAGTGTTTTGTAAGATCTTGAAGCTCCCTGAGCCAACACTTACCTTCGAAGGAGAGGATTGAAGGGATTTCCTGAAAAAGCAGGACAATGGCCTGGACATCTTGCCTGAGTTCTTGGAGAATCCTATGGCTGTCCCAGAAAACATTACCAGGTTGCAGGTTGCAGGTTGATTCGTTCAAAAACCCCTTTCGGGAAATTGCTTGTTTGTTTACCAGGATGACATGAAAAGAAAGTACCACCAACATTTCCTGTATGATTCTTTATATCTCATATTTTACAGTCAAAGAGAAAGCTATTTTCGATTGGGGAAAATTAATTTGCATTGAAATCTCCTCCCAATTGTCACAATACAAAAAAATAAATAAAGTCTTTATGGCTTCTTATTTGGTGTTTGCGATAGCATTTTGTTGTCAATTTCCAAGATTATCTATCTATAAGAGGGTAAACTGTGAACTTGACCTAGTTATCTTCTGGTACCAAGAATTGTGGAGACATAAGGATTCCTTACATTTTTATGAAGTTTACAATGATTTCGTTTCAGTTTTTAAAGGATTATTGTTTGGAAAAGATATCCCCAGAATATCCGACCAGGAAAATAAATTCTTGGATAAAAGGGGATGTTGGAGCAAATGGAAAATCACAATGTTATCAGGAATTTCGGTTCTAAGGAAAATCCCTCCTTTCTTTTGTGCCATGTATCTGATAAAATGTTTTTTACGAAAGTCGCAAGGTAATATAATTTATGGTTTCACTTTTTCCATGACCATTGCCTTGAAAAAATGAAGACTTTATATTCCGGAATATAAACAAAATTGATGAGTTTGCGAACCACTTCCAAAATCTGAATCTGAGATATGTTGAAAATATAAAGGGGTTTGAACCTAACAAAATTTTCGTAGAACATATGCTGGCAGTAGGATTCAACAATTCATTTATTCATACAGTTCTGAGTGAAGATGAAGATAATAACTTATACGCTCTTGCTCAAATTTTTGGTGACTTGGAGACAATACTTAGTACTAATGAGTTTTATAAGCTTAAAGGAAAGGGTCCCAGTGAGAAGAGTGTCGAATCCCCAACTGTCACTCCTAAGACTACCACATATCGGAGCAATGCTCGAATGGCCCACCCAACCAGGAAAGTTACCAACACTGGTTCCAATGGCGAAGGAGAAAATAATCCCCCTTTCGGAAAAATCGAGAGCTCGCAAAAGCTTCCTCTGAAAAAAAAAAGAGGAAAATGTTGTGCAAGAGGAAGAAGACCACCACATAGAAAGTGACATCAATAGCTTCTCCCTTGAATACATGGAGCTTGAGGAGGATATTGAGAATATGTTTCCCACAATGGATCAACCACGGAACGTGGCCCATTAGAATTCATCATTGGAAATAATTGAGAATGAGACCTTCAATGAGGAAGAGTCATTTTCTTTTAAGAGCAGTGCCTTTGAAAGAGAATCCAAGAAATTGATTATTGAGAAAGGTGATATGAATAATAATAAAGGAAAATATCATTCAGAGTTTGACCTAAGAGATATGAGGCCTTCCGAGATTTCTAAAATTCACCGAGCAACCAAAAATTCTCTGGATGACTCCATCAGTGGTCTTGAAGCGGAAAACACGAAGTTGAAAGAAAGGATCAAGGAATTGGAAGATGCCTTAATGCCTCTTCCACTTCTTGCTAGTCCTTTGACAATAGTCAGACCCACCACACCCGTTGCTAAATTGAAAGGATCTTCAAGCCTACTTACATCATTCAGGAGCTATGTGGAAAGAAATATTAAGAAAATAATGGCATTGATCACAGAGGCATGGGAAACTTCGAAAAACATTGCTTCTTTTGGATTGAGGGCACATGCCTTCCACAAGTATTTGTAATCCGACCTAAAAAATGAAGAAGGTTTTTACCTTGATGTTGTACTACCCTTTGGAAACAAAGTTTCCAACATGACAAAAATAAGAAGAAGAGAGGAGGATCTGCCCTCCGTAAGTCGGATAAAACAGTTGAATGCGTGCTGGAAAGAAAAGATAAAAAACTTGAATAATATTGTTCAAGAATGAAACCAAACTATATCAAAGAGGGAATAAATATTCAAGAGGCTCACAGAGATAGACTTAGCCAGAAGTACTAATGAAGTACAAGACCCCAAACTAATTCTCAACTCGATATTCCTAACAAAGCAACAGTTTGAAGAACAAGTTGATATTTTTAAAGGGTTGTCAGTTGAAAAGTTCTATGGCATACTTGAATATGATGAGGATGACATAGACAATTGGCTAGTGTACTACTCCGTGAAAAATAAGGGCATTGAAGAAGTGTTGCACGATATTTCCCTTAATCTACGAGACTTGGAGGGATAGTTGTTCAACATCAAAATCCGGCATGAGATCAACATGGCACCAATGAAAAATTATATTGAAGAATGGTTTAAGAAAGCGATTGAAAAATTGACCACCGAGGGGTAAGAAACAATTGAGATGGTTCCTGTAACCATTAATGAAGATAATAAAAGGACACCAACAAGCAAGTGAAAACAATGAGAGACCATCATAGTAAGTTTATGATGATCACATATTTCTTTCTTTATCAATTATTTTATCCAGTTACTCCGCTTCTTTGAATAGAAAGGTTTAACCAAAGTCTGATAACTTCTCTTTTCTTCTTTCTAGGTCTTGTTGTTCTTTTACCGCCCATCGTCCTCCTTCTACAAGCTTAATTCTTGTGTATATTTTCTTTATAGTCCGTAGGAGCCCCAATCCCCGTCTTTAAGATAAACACATTTTAAATTTCAAAGAATATGCAACAGACTATATATTAGATATTATTTTGGGGATTAACTGCGTAGTGTAAGTCATTAATCTATGACCCATATTCATGAGTATTAGTCTCAACTGACCAATAATTCTCATGATTTGAATATGGGTCATAGATTAATGACTTACACTACGCAATTAATCCCCAAAATAATATCTAATATCTTGCACTGCGGAAGCCCCTATAGACTATATTTTTTAGAAATTTCAAGAGAGTTATTTCGGGATCAGTTTCGACTATGCTCTGTAACTTTGAGTTTTGAGTATAAATTATTTGAGATTGGCCTATCATTATATTTATTTGAGCTTCCCATGTGTTTACTCCGTTAAATTTCTATTATGCATGTGGATCATCTTCTTTTTATTTTTATGTGATCAAAAATCTTTATTTTAAACTATGATGGATGTGAGGAAATTTTGATTATTTGCTTTAAATGTGTGAATGTGCTCGGTTCCTGGTCCTTTCTCAGGAACTTTCTTTAAGAAGAAAACAAAACATTTTCCTTTTTTATTTCTTGCAATCTTTGTATTTCTTTGATTACCATGACGAACTTCTGCAAAGTTTCACAATTTAAATATCTAGAATCCCAAAGAAAATCTTAAAGTAAAGAGGAGTACCACCTCTATAAAAACATAGGGGGATTTACATCCTTGTGAGGTTCCCATTTTGGTCCTAACGAATTCAAGCGTCAACAAGAACATAATGTGAGGTTGATCCATGATGTCAAAAAAATCTCTATCTTCAATCCAAGATACAATATCTAGGAGTTTTTGGGGACCAACTTAGATTTGTATTTTAGTAATTTTAT
Organism: Picea engelmannii; assembly: GCA_009831015.1. Classification (NCBI taxonomy): domain Eukaryota; kingdom Viridiplantae; phylum Streptophyta; class Pinopsida; order Pinales; family Pinaceae; genus Picea; species Picea engelmannii. The sequence goes on along the minus strand of ML776556.1, from coordinate 321,905 downwards.
CATTCATAACCTTAACATATCATCTCTTTGCTACAATAATCATGACTATAATGTTCATATCCATTAGCACCTTCCTTCTTCCTTCTATAAATTTAATTTTGATGGTACCTCTAGAGGGAACACATGCAAGGAAACTATTGGGTTTATTATCCATGATTTTGCAAGGGTTCCAAGGAGTCCCCCCAAAAACATTTCGCTAAGTTTACCTATAATTTTGCAAAAAATATTTCTAAGAAAAAAATATTATTCATGGTCATAGAATTGGAGACCCGACTTTTAGTAATAGAAGGAGATACAAAGATTATAAATGATAAATTAGAAAATATTAGATTGGGGTTCGATAAATCAAGTTTTTTTTGAATTGGCACTTAGAGCAACCATAGAGATAGGTCATCAAGCCCCTAAGTTCCTTTTAGATATTCAATTGCAACATATTCACCAAGAGGGAACTAAGTTTAGCCAACCTTAGTGCATATGAAAACTAGGGAAGGACATTTAGTGTCTAGTTAGAGCATGACCAATAGAGACAAACTCCTTTAAGAGATCAATAAACATATTATGGAAAAAGGTGTAGATTTTTCTCTACATGAACAAGTCACACTAATTCTATCGACTCCTTCAATTTTATAGAATGAGGCCTCCTTATTTTCCGAAAAGATAACTCAAAGTGATCATAGGGATTTAAAAAAATGAAAGTATGGTAGGGAGTTTTCATACACCTCATCCAAAGAGGCTCTTGGTTCATCATTTCAAAACCTTCATCTATAAATACTCTAGGTTGTGTTGGCATTTTTTTGGTGTTATTTTGCAACGATGAGTGGGAAAGAAGAAAGCAATTGATTTTTTTTTTTTTTTTTTTATAGTCATAACACACTAACTTATCTCTCAATCTTGGTTACATGCATACCTAGCTAAAATATTATCTCTCAATCTTGTTTGCAATCATCCGAAGGAAACATATTTTCTTTGAATCTTGGTTACACATGCATACTAGCCAAGTAGATATTTTATATGCTACACTCCCTCTTCAAAAAAAAGATTAATTGCCTTGTCCAATGAGGAAAGCTCATGTGAAATGAAAAGTTTTGAACAATTACTTCTATTACTTATAGTCATTTATGAGATTTTACAAATAACAATTTATGATATTATGTGGACTTTAAAGACCAAATTATATATATATATATATATATAATCCCTGGATGGGGTGCCTTCTAGTTCGCTTGATCACAAAGGTGGTCTTCTAGTTCGCTTAATCACAAAGGTGGTATGAATGACACGACTCTCCACCCTCATTGATATATGGTAATAGTCCTCCCTTCGTGCCATGCCTCTAGCTCTCCAGTTGACGACTATCACCTCCCTCCCGGTCACGTCGAAGAGGTTTTTCACGCTAGATTTTTCATGGGAATTCAAGTTCCGACGTCGATTGAGGACGACCTCATTACAACCTCTCCCCCACATGATAGCCATGGAATCTTTCTGAATCTTTGGTTTAGACTTGATAATGGATATGGTCCTTCCATGAGAGACTAACCCTTACAGTGTCATGATGAAGAGACTCCCTCTTCAAATCATCAGTGTCCAACTTTGGGAGATAGGTTGGTGGTCCATTTGGGACATAAATTGTGAGCCTGGGTTGGAAATATTTGAAGTCTCGATCCTGTTATGCTTTAATCCTATTGCTCTCCTCCTTCACTGTTGATTTTCCCTTACCCTCTCTACAGTGAACCCTTCTCTTTTCCATGTTAGCTTTGCCATGATTCCTCGAGGAAGATGACCCTCTCGTACTTACTTTGCCTAGACCACGTGCCCCCCCTCTACTCAGTTAAATCAAGCTACAAAAGCAACAATGGAAGCGGTCAAAACTTATGCAGATTTTGTCCTAGATGTAGACAAAGAAAAAATGGTTGAGCTGGAAGAGAAGGTTCGACAATTGCGAGAGTTCCACGATGACGAGAAGGTCGAAGCTCAAATTGGGAAATTGATTCCAGACTTGGGTTACTCTCTCTCGCAATTCAAAATTTTTCTAGACCCTTGAATTATATTGGCAAACCAAGACCTGTGTTGCCCTGGGTATGCTCCCTAAGGAGCAAGATTTCAGACAACTGAAAGCAAGAAAGAAGGCTCTGGAAATTCATATTGCAATCGTAGCTGAAGTCGTCACTTGGTTAGCTAATCGACATGGAGGCGATTTCGTCCCCCCTAGGCTCAACTATGCTAAGGCCGAAGGTTCCAAGGCTCATGTTGATTATGAGGTGGTGGACCTTACGGGCTCCCAGGTTCCAAATGTCAAGTGATTTCTGGTTCTGTTTTCCTTATTGCATGCTTTGCTATCTAGGATTTTAATTTTTCAGCTATCAGTACAAACATCTAAATCACATGAGACAAATTTGTTTAAAACAACTTAAAGCCTGGTTTCCCCACTGGGACAATCACTTTTTTTTTTTTTTAAAACCCAAACATTGTCATGGTCTCTCGGAAATTGCATCCTACATTTCTCTCTCTCTCTATATATAATAATTATTACTTAAACATTAAATAATTAAACAATACTAAAAAATTCTAACACATTTTTTTCAAAAACAAACTTAAAATTAAAAATTATAAGCTATTAATTATGTCACATTCAAAAAAAAAAGTCCCAAACTCTATTAAGTTTATAGAGTTTTTCCAAAAAAATCATCATCTTTATATACAAGGAAGAAGAAACCCACACAAATGAATTTAATAACGTACATATTTTAGCTATAGCATGGAAAATTCAATGTTATGTTGTCCTTAAATAATATTTAATTGATAAAATAATATTTTATCATAAAAATATGGGTTATAAAATTGAATTTTATAATTTAAGATTGAGGAAGAATTTTTTTTGGATGTAACTATGTGAGAGGTTTCAAAAAGTCCATTTTTTCGAGTGGACACTCCACCCATCATCACTCATTAAAATAAATATGTTTGAAATTTTATTTTATAATAAAAATAATTTAATAAATTAAAATGATTAATTTAATTTATAAATTTATTTGACTTAATTAATTCATTTTTTTGTGACTAGTGGAATCAACAACTAGTTGAGCACGTACTCGCGTGACACATGGTTGTGTTATCCAACGACTACCACTATAAATTCCAGGTGTGTTCACGATGCCCCATACACGACACACAAGGTAAACTAAGGTTTCAAATCAGTGACTTCACATAACAAAGTGCCTTAACAATAACACCCCAGGGCAACTTAATTAATCCATTAATGATATAGTTTTCATTAGTATAAGTGTTTATAAAGTTAGTTAACTGGTAGTAAATAGATCTCATTTTCAAGAATTTTTAAATTGGATGTAGTCAATCTTTTAAGGACGATCATAGTTTCACTGTGACATAATTTTCATGTATATTGGAATTTTGACTTTCTTGATTCCTCTGATTTCAAGAAGGGAGAGAAGATTGCAGCCTCATTAAGCTACTCCATTTTTCATTTCTTTATAGTAAATTGAAATTTATTGTAATGTTTATACAATTTAAGTGAGTCTATTGGTTAACAACACACATTTCCTATTATGAAATCAAAAGTTTCAATTCTAACTAAAGTAAGATATATACACCTGTACAAACTAAACAATGAAATCATAAGAATAAATGAAAAAATTATTGTTCTAGAATTCAATATACAAAATGAATTTTAAAAATCATGCTGGTTTTTTAAACAAAATGATTAATTTTTATATTAAAAAAGTGCTACGATCTCACTTGTCAGCATGATAATACAAAAATAAAAGTTGTTCACATGCCAATTGCCCCAAAAAACATACACAAATGACTGAGCTTAATGCTGTATATATTGTTTTTTTCTTTGTAGAGGAATGCCTAAAACTTTGATTGGTATAAATCCTATAAAACAATCTTTAATATCAAAAGTATTTTTCAATACATAATAAAACTTAAGATCGAAGAAAGAAATGACCACCATGTACTTCATCATTATTTTCTCGCGGTGGCTTAGATTCTTGTTCTATCCCTTCCATATCCATTTTCCTAGGATTTGGATGCACTGATTCATCCTCTTGTTCTGCATTTGGAACTAAGCCAATTTACTTATTTTTAAATGAAACTGTTGATTGAGAGATTTTAGCCAAACTTGTTATCATTTGTTGAAGTACTTTGCAATCTATTTCTAACTTCTCTATTTGGTATTTTTGTTGTGTTACTAATTTAAGAATTTCAGCATAGTCATGGTTATGAGCTTCCTCCAGAGAAAAAAATCATGTGGTTGAATTGAAGATGGATGTCTAATTGTTATACAAAAGACTCTCATACCTCCTCAAGACACGACAAATGCCCATCATGATTATGGCTTTCCATTCCCCTTAATTCTGGTTTTGTGAGTGCCAATTGAAGGAATTCAACGTGTGTCTAGGCTACCACAAATTGTCCCACCTTTCTTACCAATAAGTCCATGTAAACATCGTGGATTGTGTCGAAACACCCACAAGCCTAAGATGATACCTCTAAAAAATTGCAAACACACACACAAAAAAAAACCTTTGATTCCTTACACACATAGATGGGTATCTCAAAATTCTCTAGCAATTGCCACTGATTTACCTCTAAAACAATGCAAAGACCAATGTAAACCCTCCCTTAGCCGTTGACTCTATCCCACATTTCCCATAGAGGGGAATATATTCCACACTTCGAAACATAATGCGAACTAGGGGATGAAGCATTCGAGTTTGCTTCCAAAATTATCACACATGTGTCCTATTGATGTGAGGAATGGAAAGTCCTCACTCAATCATTTTCAAATCTCACTAGGCTAGGGTGAGATATGCAGGAATGTTACCCTGGGCTTATAACTTGCTCAAAATGATCAATTATCTGTCAAGAAATATGTTCTTTGGCTTGATGTTATTATCAAGTTCTATGCTTTTACTAAAAAAAATGAAAAAATGTTTATGTATGAATGTTTATAAAATTAAAATGAACAAAATAAAGAATACATACAATCTGTAAACCGATAACACAAGTCTCAATTGAGAATAAACCATATTTTATTAATGACGATTTTTCTAAGTAACAACCAATTGCCTCTTTTCAAACCCCTACGAGAGTATGGACCAAAATTAGACTTATAAGTATAGGAAGGAATTTTAACAATCATACAAACAAAATTGATGTTTGAAAGAAAAAGACCAAGACTAAAATGTACTGGATCAACCAAGACACAAGCTCATCGAGTCTTGACTCTGCAAATTAGTCTTAATCATAATTGAAAATAAATTCAATAATTCTAATGAAACTAAACAGACTACCAAGATAAATGAATGACCTTCTAAAGCACGTCAAAAGTCTATGCTTCTTAGTCATTTCTTCTTTGTCACCTATAGAATGATCATGTCGTCAACAAGAGGATTTAGCTCTTATAGAACTCAAAAAATGAATGAATATTAGAAATCTCATTTGAAACAAGAGTAAACCTTATTAAAAGTATTTATCTCTAATTCCTCATGCCTTCCTTGTCCTTCTTTTCTTCCTTTTATTCTCTAAAAGGTGGTTCTTCAAGTAGTTGAACTACTTTTAGTTACTAAAGTTAAATAACTTTAGTTAATAAATAGGACAAATATTTTATATGATAAGGATAATCAGTAAATAATTAAATAGGTGGGGTCCCCCTCTATCATGCATATTTTATTTCAATATTCATTTCTAGTTTTTTCTTGTTGCTCCATAATATTATCAAATAAAAAAAACACCATAAAGTATACCATAGACATGCATAAAAAATACCATAATAAATATCACTTGTATGTCTCATAATTTAACATGATATTTTAAGTCTAAAAAATAAATACCATGGTTCTACCATTTGTCCAAAATAGTAATGTCATAGTCAAGTATCAATTAAAACAAAGTCAAAATAATTTAGGGAATTTATTTCCAAATAATTATTCCCTTTCCCCGATGAAGTCTTCATATCAAGACTTCTTCTCTTCTAGTTGTGCTACTTTTGGATGCAACTCACTTACATTTCTCTTTCCACTGCTTGTTGATTTCATCTGGAGTGGGCAGAGGAATAAGACTTAGCCATGCTGGGAGATGTGATTGGTTGTTTTCCTTTGTTTGTCTGAGAGTTATGGATGGGAGTTTTGTGATCTTTTTGTTCCATGTCGATTATCTAATATGGAGGAGGAGGATGCATAGACTCATTTGTAGAAACAATATGAAATGGTAATGTTGGGTGAACCAGAGGAGAAGGAAAAGATGCATTTGTGGAAACAATATGAATTGAAGGAGGAGGGGGGTCAATGGGCCATTGATTAACACCAAATTATGGATTACAAGAATACCGCCCCATCCATTATTATGTGGTTGCATAGGTGATTCAGAAACATTGACAATACCATGGTGAAGTTGCAAGATAACATTAGAAGGTACTTGGGGCTGAGGAAGGGAATGTTGTCCACCAATATTTAAGTGCCCAATTTGGATCAACTGATGAAATCCATCAAAATCAACATTAAAGTGTATAGAGAACCTTAATTTCGTATTCCCCCCAAGTTTCCAAAATGCGTTAGGCAATCTTCTTCTTCCTCCTCTGATTCCTCCGCTACTGCTTCCACAACTGAATAACCTCTTCTATATCCATCATAGTCAAATTAGTACATGGAATATTAGAAATAATAAAACTAAACATCTAATACAATTTTTCAACGTTATTAATTTGGCTCTAAGATAACATAACCATGCAACACAAAAAAAGGGAAATGAAAGGGAAAAGTGAAAACAGGGACAAAAGTGCAACTCTGTATTTATCCATTCAATAACCTTTAATATATGAAATCCATACATATAGACCATCTCTTCTCAAAATATGTACAAAGAATCACAAAGAGATTATCAAAACCTCAACTTAAAACCATGTCTACAAGTATCTTTATGAAACCAATCAGTTCAGAAATATTTCCGAGTCTTTTTTATCCTTTGTGCATGTTGTAATATAATCCTGCTCTCAAATAATTATGTTGACTATACATTCAAATCAAATTTCTTTCATATACCTTTTGTCTTAATTATATAGACATGGTGGGAAAGTAAAAAGGATTTAAATGAATGGTATTTAAGGAGATTGACTTATGTAAAGTGAAATTAATGAGGGAATATGAGTCTATATAATAATCCTTTTAACATATGACCTCCATCTGTTTCCTTTCTTTCTGCCATCCAACATATGATTCATTGCATATAACATGTCCATCATTCTTAATAACCAATTTTCCGTAAACAAACACTTTTTCCACTTTTCCTTTCAAGAAACGATAGAGAAGGAAAAGAAACATTTCATGCACACATCAAATGCTAACTAGAGCCAAGTTTAATCAAATTCTAACAAAAATATGTTGGAGAATATGTAAAACAAACCGTGAAATCATACCTTGTCTAAATGATGCTTTTATACCAGTGATGAGGGCCCAAATAGTTACAAAAACCACCAGGAGTGAGAGTTTAAGCAAGCAGATCTTAGAGCCATTTTTTCTAACCTTCAATAGACGAAATAACCCAAAACCAACACAAAAAGGAAATGTTAGTGCACGGGAATGTGGAGTAAATTCCCACATCCTAGCGACTTCAATGCATGGCCATCCCCATTATGTCACCAATTCAAAACAAACCATCGAATATGCATGCTAACTCAACAATTCAATGGATATGGGAAACCCTCGTTTCAATTCAAATAAACATCAAATCTGTTTTCTGATAACTTAGAAATAAGAGACATCCAAATTCCATGTACCACATGTAATATATATCAACCCAAGTGACACTATATCAAATGTGAAACCATTGTCAAACGCTAACTACAACACATGCTCTAGTAACCCATATCAACTATAACACAAGTCACATACCATGTAACAATGGTATAAGTCACAAGTTGATTTCACTTCATATAATGTGTTGCTTCTAATATGAAGCCTTAGTCATAAGACCCAAAATTTTAAAACACTTTACACTATGCACCATTGTGCGCCCTCTTTTATAAAAAGACTATGATATATGCAATGCTCTATGCTATGCTCATGTATCAATTTCTATGGGTGTTAAAACATATTAAACTCATAATAAGACCAAAAACTTTTCCAATTAAACAAACCATGTGATTTGAACTTGACATGTTTTCATAATATAGTGGATGAAACAATCATGATCTGACATAGTTCATCATGCTATGGGGCTCAACAACCAAACTTGTGTGCTTTATATATGTGTTGGTTACTTGTACATACCTTTAGACTAATCTTGATAAATGGTTTGAACAAGTATTAAACCTTTTCTGGAACTTATCAAAACTTGTTTTTTTCCAAAGGAAAAAAAGTGTAACTTTTATTAAAAGAATTAAAAATTACATTCTGAATAATGCATGTTGAAAGCATTCATTTAGTTTGGATAAAAATTTCAACCCCAGGGGGAATAAATATGTAGCAGAAGATAGCCCACTAAAAGTGGCCCCGTCACACTTTTAAGACTACAAAGAAAATAATTATAAAACTCAACTAAGAAAACACAACCAAGAAAACACAACTGAGGAAAACCAGGTGAGAACTTGGACGGACTTGGCCAAAGAAGAAAATAAAACCTCCAAAGAACCCGGACCTGGGAGAGAATCGAAACTAGAAATTATGTATCCACGGATGAGAAATCCAGAAACTGTATGACCTAAACATGACCTCAAAGCGTTGGCCCAAGCGCATTAGCATTGCATGCCCAGAAAGAGACGACCTCAAAGCTCTGACCCAAACACCAGAAAAGAAGCAGAAAACCTAGCATCCACTCCACAAAAATTGGAACCCAAGAGGAACACAGAGCCCCCAAGCCACCAAAATCCTATGGGAAAACCCTAACATTTGCATTAATCCCTGAACAAACTAGCAGGGATGGATGAGATAGATCCACCCAATAAAACACTCGAAAAACCTCCATGCGCACCAAAAGAATGCATCATCAAAAGAACGACACCTCGCAAAATGCAGATCCAACATTGAACTAGAGAAAAAACCCACCGCAAGGAAACCAAATGTGGACAAAGCCTCCACAACAAAAGCAACAGACCGAGAAAGAAACAATGAATACCCGATCTGCACTGAAGGGAGCATGACCGCATAGAAAAAACTAGAAAGGGAATAAGAAGAACCGAACCACACCAGGGGGATTGCGACCAACTATAGAGAAAAATTCCCACAGACCATCCTGACTGAGAAGGCATAGGATAAGCGGAAGCTCATTGAGAAAAAAAAAGTTGGATTCCAGGAGGAAACCTGAACTACCTTCGCAAACCAAAAATGACCGAACTATACACCATTTGTCTCAGGCGCAAGGGAGAGCCAATGGGAGAGGCAAACATGAGCGAAAAGTAGAAAAAAAATCTTGTGTGGCCTGCGGCTAGGGTAAACCCTAGCCGCAGTCGCAGACCTCCAATCCGTAGTCTTCTCCCACGATTCTCACCATGCATCAACTTATCAAACCTTGTTATGGCGATAGAGATTTTATTTGTATGAAAGTAAATCCTTTTAAACATCAAACATTTTCATAAAGGAACATCAAAGCTGTACTCACAAACACCATTTTTTAAGGATGCACCATCTTAAATAGTATTTCATGCCGAGGAAAAGCTTGAAGGTCAACATTTTTTTCATTTTCTCTTTGGGGACCCCACCTATTAGTTATAAAGTACTACTAATAATATGATTCACAACTCTTTGTGAGCATTTATAATAGGTGGCAGATTTTTTTGAGTCAACATCTGGCAACTCCATAGGGAAGTCTATTTATAACAAGATAGAACTCAAAAACTTCAGGTTTTTGTTTGGAAACTAGAAATCAAGTTGGATGGTAATTTCTTCCTCTCATCATATTCAATAAATATTTTGTAAAATTTTTCTTATATGCTCTAGAAATGATTCACTCATGAAGGAGTTGACATGGGAAAAATCGCCCTTTTTCAACAACATGGGTTACTCTCAATAATAATTCCCTATTTCGAATAGTGAGAGGTTTGATTGGGACTTCTTATCGGTAAAGGTTTGATTGTGACTTCTTATCGGGGGTAACCCCTTCTATTGACAAAGGGTGATTTTTCCCATGTCAACTAAAGGGTAGCATGGGGAAGAAGAAGAAGGAAACAACTATAGCCACCAAGTTTAAACCAAGCATTTTGTAGGTACAACAAAAACTACATAAGTAGTGTTGTAGCCTAAAAATTATTCATTTGACTCTACTGTTTGTTTACTTAGACAGACTAAAGATAACTTTGATATTAAGTGATCAGACCAACAACTTTGATTGGTCCAATTTTGACTCAGAAATCAAAATCAAAACAAAAAAATAAAATTTTAATCTAAAAAGAGAGATAAAAGCAATAAAATTGTACAAGCAAAAAATTAAAATTATATACAGGAAACTGGTAGTAAATAAATCAGCCAGGTTTGATATAGTGTTTCAAATGTGAACCATTAGTTGTATATGAAAACAATCTCCCATCCATGCCTTGTAACGAATAAGAATGATTACCAACAACAAAGGTGATTATATAAGGACCTAACCAAAGCTTCTGAATCTTTGTATGCTTACCTTTGTTAGCATGAGCATAATCCCAAAGTAAAACCTTCTCATCAATTGTAAAAGTAGATGATTTTGCTTTCTTTTCAAAATATTTTTTTGACATATTTTTGTCTCTTCGTGAGATTTTCTAGAGCATAGCTCCTTTATTCTTCAAGAGCCAGCAATGCATTAATCTTTTGAGGGATGTTTGTAGAGTTCAACTCTTCAGCCTGCAATGCTAATCTAAGGGAAGTTAACACAAGTTCCAGAGGCATAATAGCTTTTTGACCATACAATAGTTGGAATGGGGTATGACCAATATTAGTTTTGGAGGTGGTTCAGTCTTCCCAAAGTGCATATGTGAGTAATGTGTGCCACTAGTGGGGTTTATAATTTAGAATCTTCTTTAGAATATTAACTAGATTTTTGTAACAATCCTGGTTAAATAGATGCATAGGGATTATTAAGTAAAATTAATTAGATAATTAATTGTCCTAATATGGTTTTAGTTAAACAATGATTATTATTAATAATATTAATTAATTGTTTATAACTGTTGATTGATTGATTAATTAATTAATTGATTACATAACACATTCAATGATTTGGGTAATAAATTAAGGGGCTTAATAACTTTAATTTAATCCTTATGAAACTTTACGTATGA
>ML776556.1:289685-303138 GCA_009831015.1 Picea engelmannii | reverse complement strand
ATGGAGTGAGTTTATGAGTGAGTACGATTTTGGTATTTCATACATCAAGGGAAAGGAAAATGTGGTCGCAGATGCCTTGAGTAGGAGACCACGTGTGTTCTCCTTGGTACCCTTAAAAGTCAATCTGAGGGAACATGTGTTGATGCAACTCCAAGGAGACAGTTGGTATTTAAAGGTTACTTCAAACCTCCAGAGTGGGAGGAAGTTAGATCCAAAGTATGAAGGATATAGTCTGGAAGCAGACAAACTATTGAGATATCAGGGAAGGATGTACATCCCTGAAAATGGGGATATTTGAAGCATCATACTGAAGGAATCCCATAGAGCACTTTATTGTGCACATCCCGGTGTGAAGAAGATGTATGTAGACATGAGGAAGATCTTCTTCTGGGTAGGCATGAAGCGTGATGTTGTCCATTTCGTTGCCAAATGCATAGAGTGTCAACAAGTGAAAGATGACAACCATCACCCGACAAGCCTCCTACAACCACATGATGTTCCTATGTCCAAGTGGGAAGTCATCTCTATGGATTTTGTTGTGGGGTTACCGCTCACATCTCATAGACACAATGCCATTCTTGTGATAGTTGATAAGTTAACCAAGAGTGCTCATTTTATTCCGGTTAGAGACACTTACGATGTCACTGATGTGGCACGTGTGTTTGTAAGTGAGGTTATCCATTTGCACAGGATACCTAAGAAGATAATTTCAGATAGGGACTCTAGATTCACTTCTAGGTTTTGGACAAGTTTGCAGTCAGCATTGGGGACTCAGTTGAACTTAAGCACAACTTATCATCTTGAAACAGATGGGAAAACCAAGAGAGTAAATTAAGTCATGGAAGACATGCTCAGGATGTATGTCATGGATAATCAAACCCAGTGGGAGAAGTACCTACCTTTGGTAGATTTTGCCTACAATAATAGTTTTCATAGCTCCATCGGAATGCCACCCTACGAAGCTCTGTATGGAAAGCCATGCAGAACACCATTGAGTTGGGATAGATTAGAAGACCAAGTAACAGTTGGGCCAGAATTGATTCAAGAGATGGAGTAATAGGTGATTCAGATTAGGTAGAGACTAAAGGAAGCACAAGATAGGCAAAAAAGTTATGCGGATGCACACAGGTTTAACCAAATTTATGAAGTGGGAGACCAAGTTTTCATTTGTATCAGGCCTAATAAGAGTACCATATAGTTCGGGAAGGGGACAAAGTTGTGACCTTGATTTATAAGACCGCTCAGAATCTAAGAGAAAATTGGACCCGTTGCCTATCGTCTCATACTGCCACCCCACTTGCATAAAACTCATAACGTTTTTCATGTATCTGCTTTACGTCATTATGTTGCTGATGAATCACATAAACTAAATTGGAAGGAATTGCAGGTATCAGACGTGGGAACTCTCACGGTAGAACCGTTACGCATATTGGACCGTAGAGTTTGACAGCTCAGGAATCGTTTGGTAGACCAAGTTAAGGTCCAATGGGACAAGTATAGTCCAGGATCTGCTACTTGGGAAGACACCGAGACATTACGACAAGACTATCCCTCACTTTTTTGACCACCTTGAGAATATGTTTCTCGAAGGTTGGGTGTATGTAACACCACCTTTTGACTTAGACAACTAGGATTACCTGAGGCCTACACTTTTATTTTCTATTTATAGTGAAACTATTAAATGATACACTTAAAATTTTAAGATGTATGAACCTTTATGAATGTTTAAATATATTTGGATAATGATGGATATGATGCGATCTACTATGTGAATGTAAATTTTATGAATGTTTAAATGTTATTGATGATGATGGATATGATGCGATCTACTATGTGAATGAAAATTTTATGAAGGTTTAAATGCTATTAGAATGATGATGGGATATGATGCAATATATTTGGTAAATGCTAATTTTATGAATGGGTGTCGAAATTGAATTATGGGATATTATGAGATCTATTTCTAACTTGAAAACTTTGATGTTAAGTTGTTGGTACTAGGATAACGAATTGAAATGATGATTGTATACAATTACATGATGATAATGCATAGAAATGTATGAGTTTGTGTTACAGACTAATCTGCAAGTTATGGGCTATGAAATATCCAAGGGATAATGATGATGAAATTGGATGTCATGACCACTAGCCGAGAAACATTATGAATATTTGTATGTGAAATTATATTGGTTTGGATGCATTGCTATGATATGTGGACCAGTGCAGGATTTCAGGTGATGAGACTACCCAAAACCAAATAAATGATGACAAAACTCCCAGCAACACGGTGCCACTGTATATTCCATTGTAGGGTGTGGACCCTACTTATGATTAGGAGGGGTGGAGGCATTTCCCACCGTGCATCCTCCGAAACCTGAAGTCATGGGAGGACGGTGTTAGCTCATGCTCCCCTAGACGTGTGATGATGACTGTCAGTTGCATACTGGGGAAGCTTGGTCGAGATAGTGACACTTCCACTTACGGGTTCTATTTGGAGTTAGGTCAATATAGTTGACGCTCCAAGATAGTCCAACAGAGGAAGGATAGGAATGGAGATGGAAGTAAGTTAGGGAGGAAGGATGAGTATAAATAGTTGAGAAAGTATAGAGATTTGTATTATGGTGGAATTTATTGTTTTTCCCTTCTAAAAAGAAAATGTGTATATATGAATATTCATAATTACATAACTAAACCATAGTTGTCTAAATAAAATTGTTGAACTAGATAATTGTAATTAAAGAATTTCGCAAACATTTGATTGGTTTATTGTCTTTTATAAAAGAATAGTCTTGTTGATTGGATTGGATGCATACATAAAATACTATAAGGGTGATAGTTATTGATTATTAGTACATGCACGAGACTTGTATGTACTAGCTACACATGCATTTCTTGTACATGTACACTAGTATGTATGAGTTTTCTTGGCTTACTTACTAATAGTGTCGGTTAATTGTCATGAATGTGTGAACCATGCTTCTTTTCCTTTGTATAATGAGATACCTTAACTTCGGGATGAGGTTTCCTGAAGGGTGGGTGTATGTAACAACCTTGGTTAAATAGATGCATAGGGATTATTAAGTAAAATTAGTTAGATAATTAATTGTCCTAATATGGTTTTAGTTAAACAATGATTAGTATTAATAATATTAATTAATTGTTTATAACTGTTGATTGATTGATTAATTAATTAATTGATTACATAACACATTCAATGATTTGGGTAATAAATTAAGGGGCTTAATAACTTTAATTTAATCCTTATGAAACTTTACGTATGACAGGTTAAGGATAAGATAATAAAGGAAAGGATAAGATAATAAAGGAGGGGATAAGGTAATAAAAGAGGGGATAAGGTAATTAATGGAGGGAAGGAGAGTCAGTGAAAGGGGAGATATGACAGGGAAGAGTCCTATGGGAGGGGATCATTATGAAAATTTGGGGGGTGGGAGGAGCATTATGAGCAGGAGGTGTGTATTTCTGTGGGACATCTTCTGGTTTTGAGGAGTTTGGTTCTGGAGTTTTGGTGAACCATTGCAGGGGGCACTGGGTTGCTGGGGGTTTTGGGCACGGGGGCCAGGATTCCTTATAGCATCCTGGAGCTAGGGAGCCAGACAGGCTGCTCCTAGCTGGCTGGGTGGTTAGTCGGTTTTTGGGCAGGGTTTGGTGTAACACACCCACTACCTATAATCAAAATTTTTGTTCTTCCTCAAGGGACAGAACCCCCGAAGTCCTACAGGGGTCTAGTACAGGCTAGTTCTTCCCTGTTCATATCCCCATGATCATGGGTTAGGACCATAGGTCAAACAAACCAGGCGTCTTTCACAACTCGCGACCTCGCGAGTCGTGAGTCAAGACCCTCGAATTTTTCTTCACAAATCACCGATACCCGAGATTACGAAATGGGTATAGCTCCTTTCTTAGTTAGCGCCCTCCCCACCTGTAACCGTAGGCTAGGCTTAAATATCAGCGCCTCTCGCAACTCACACCTTCATGAGTTTGTGAGTCGAGCTCTTGTGCTCTCCTGTTGCGATCTCCCGAGACGCGATAGGTCAATGCTGAGTTGACTCCTCCCTTGGCGGTTCTTCCCTACTCGCAACCTCGCAACCTCGCTGGTTGTACCATCGAGATTTCACCCTCCTATTTCGTGAACCCCCGAGATGCGAGGATTCAACGGAGGGTCGACTCCTATTTCCAGGCAACGCGTGTCCACCCACCGACCACGCAGGTCCCACCTTATGGCTCTTCCACGCGTCCACACGAACCTCGACACTCGGCACTTCGCGACTTCTGATGTCGAAAGTGGTTCCACTCAACCTCTGAACCCCCGAGTGCGTGATAGGCGATAGGGTTCCCGATCCAACGATCCTCCTACGACCCAGATCCAATGGCTCTCCTTCCTTCCTCGCTCCTCGCGTCTTCACGACTTGGAGTAATCAATGTTTGGTCTTTCCCCTGCGAACTTCCGAGTTCGCGAGATCTCTCGATCTCTGCCACCTGTCCTCCTCAGATGGACGGATCTGATCCTCTCATGGCTTCGCCACTCGCGACTTGGAGCGTCCAATTTTTGGACTTCTACCCTGCGAACCTCCAAGCTCACGAGATCCCTGGATCTTTGCCACCTGTCCTCCTCGGATGGACAACTCTGATCCTCTCATAGCCTCGTCGCTCGCGACTTGGAGCGTCCAACTTTTGGACTTCTACCTCGCGAACCTCCGAGCTCACAAGATCCCTGGATCTCTGCCACCTGTCCTCCTCAGATAGACGACTCTAATCCTCTCGTAGCCTCGCCGCTTGCGACTTGGAGCGTCCAACTTTTGGACTTCTACCCCGCGAACCTCTGAGCTCACGAGATCCCTGGATCTCTGCCACCTGTCCTCCTCGGATGGATGGCTCTGATCCTCTCGTAGCCTCGCCGCTCGCGACTTGGAGCGTCCAATTTTTGGACTTCTACCCCGCGAACCTCTGAACTAGAGAGATCCTATTCATGAGGGCCTAACCCTCGTTTATATCCCTATAGATCTAACGACTGTCGGGTGTCCTGGATAAGATCTGACGGTTCATATCGGTCCCGATGCCGCGCCCGTTCCCACTTCTCTTTGGACGTGGACAAACCAACGGTCCAGATGTTCTCATGGAGTCTGGGGTTCTACAATTCAGATTTCCTCGCTACTCACGAAGATAGAGGAAAAAGGGTTAAGGCAATTTACACCCTCATTCATCTCGTCGATCTAACGGTCGTGACTGACCGTAGATTCCCCGACGAGATCTCATCCATTGATCAATACTTATCCTTATGCTGCTACTTCGAGATTTCAAGAGAGTCATTTCTCTTCGCACATGGTTGTTAATACTTGCACCTTCATGCCCTTTTTCCAGGTTCTTGGTAAACCTTTCTAAGGAGGGAATCTCCGTGAAGAGGTCTATTCCAGGGCATTCCTGGATACAGATAAGGGAAACAAATTCCCGAGAATGGACTGGATACCTGACTTAGTTCAACCTGGGCATGATTAGATTCATTTTTATCGACATAAGTCGTGCATGGCTTCCTCCATTACAAGCATATGTCCATTAATTATTATCAAAACATTCATAGACATTCTTACACTAAAATCGTTCATAATCTCACAGTGCTGTGAGTATGTATATATATATATATATATATATATATATATATATATATATATATATATATATTAGTGTATGAATTTCAAGATGCAATACATAAAATACTTATCAGAAATAACACCAGAAGTGGGTGCAACTACTGAGAGGGGTGCTTGTTTCCACCCAACCGTAGGCTCAGCGACTCCCAACGGATTTACCACTAGCCACCCCCGAGCTGAGACCACGATGCTCTGAGACTGCGTCTCTTCGTCTGCCAGTGACCAGGAGAGAAGGTTGCAATCCTTCCTCTCTGCTATCACTCACTCTGCATAATGCCAGAGTTCCCCTCGTGTCTCCCCTTTCAATCGTCTCTTCCATACGCCTTATCCTCTCGCGAGGTTGCGTTTGGCACGATTACCCTCGCACCGATCAGGCCTGACGGCTCTACGGATGGGCGGTTCACCATCCCATCCCTCATCAAGCCATCCCCCTACCAGCCTGTGAGGCATTGAATTTCAGGGCCAACGAACCACTTTTGGTTCTTCGGGCCAATGGAGTCCAAATACTGTATTTAATTCTTGGTGGAAGTTAACGCCACCTTTTCAGATGCCTTCCACCACCATCGTGGTCTCTTTTATGCACATCCCCTCTCAGCAGTCCTACAATAAATTCAAAATATTATTCACATTCATTGACCTCTTCCTGCAGGTCCATTTACATCACATGTTCTTACTTATGAGTTTGCCATAGTCCCTGGCCAATCCAGTTATATTTACAATCTGGGGGAAACAGGGTGTTACATTTGGTCAGTGCATCAGGCTGGGCATAACAACAGGGAAAGGACAACCAGATCAGTGAGAATTAGCATCAGGCAGAGGTATTTTTATTCTGTTATGTAATTCTTATTATGTTATGTAATTCACTAGATTGTTGTTCATTAATTAATTTATCCTGCTTATATGTTGAATGAAAGAAATTACTTAGCCTTTCTGCGTAGAAGTAATCTTATCTGTTTCAATTTATGGATTTTATTAGACTTAATTAAATTTGGTCCCTACAATTTTTATGTGTGGACTTAGCTTTCCCATTTCCTTGCAGATAGTAAGTGGATGAGGTAAAATGCTTCACCCCAAATTTATTAAGAAATTGGGTAAATTTTGTAGATGTGAAATATGGCCCATTATCAGAAATTATTTCTATAGGAAGACCAAAATGAGAGAATATATTATATTCCAAGAATGAGATTACAAGTTCATCATATGCATGCTTGAGTGGTACAAATTCAGTCCACTTGGTGAAGTAATCTGTTGTTGTTAGGATAAAAATATGTCCAACAAAAGATGAAGGATTAATAGGGCCAATGAAATCTAATCCCCACTTAGAAAAAGGGAAATCAAGAAGAACTAGATGTAAGGGCATGGCAAAGAACTTTTGTTTTCTTTCAAACTTTTGACATTCATTACAAGCTTGTGTAAATTTATAAGAATCTTTGAAGATTGAAGTCCAGTAATAATTGGTTCTCAAGATTTTGAATGTAGTGGCTTTTGCAGCAAAATGTCCATCAATATGAATAACTAAGTATGTTGATCCATGAATTTCTTTTAAGATTTTTTGGGCTGTTGTATTTTCTACACAATGTAACATTAATCCATGAACAGTTCTGCGAAAAAGAGAATTCCCTAAGATTAGATATTTGGAGGCTTCAAGACGAACCCTCCTTTGGTGATGGTATTCAACATTATTAGGACATTTTTAAATTGAAAATAACAAATTATGTCCTTGTACCAAGGATGTTATGCTAAATCAAGACTTTTATGTTCAACAAGAAAAAGTGCAAACAAAGCATCCTCATAATTTTCAGAAGAAACACCTGGTTCAAGATGTTGATCCAGGTGTAAGGCTAGATCTTGTCCCTTGATTGTGTGAGAAGTGGTTATCATGAAATCATGTTCTTGTATCTTAGCAAGTGAATGTGAAAGTTTTTCTAAAAGACGTGTTTGAGAAAACAAAAATTTAACAACACACAAAGGGACTTTTACCTATGTGTGCTTGCCTAAGATATAATGATGAAAGTTTTCAATATCTTTAACAAGAGCATATGTATGTTTTTCAATCAAAGTATATTTAAATTCATCACTTGATAAACTTTGGATCATGTAAGCTATCAACTCATCATTATTTTGATTGTCTTTTTGAAGAGGATAGTAGATATCGCTTCTTCAATAACATTAGTATAAATAATGAAATCCTTTTCAAAATTTGATTTCGCCAAAACCAGTGTAGAATTAATTGTTCTCTTGACTTCTACAAAATCCTTTTTAGTATCATCATTCCATGAGAATCACTGATCTTTATTAAGCATGCTATGAATTGGTTTAACCTTTCTTGCAAAATCGAAAAATAAGTCTTCTATCAAAATTGATTTTGCCCATAAAGATTGAATTTATTTCTTAGAATAAGGGGTTTGATGATTTTGGATTGTGATAACCCTCTCGAGATCAATACTAATTACTGAATTAGAAACAATATGACCAAGAATTTTACCTTGTGTGACACCAAAGATTGATTTTGTAGGGTTTAAGGACATTCCAAACTTTCTGCAATGTAAGAAAATTTTTCTAAGATGATCAAAATGATCTTGTCGGTTTCTGAAATAGAGATTTAAATCATCAAGATAAACTTGAATAATCTTACCGATAATATTGCCAAAGGCTATTTGCATAGCCCTATGAAAAATAACACCTGCATTTATTAGATCAAAATACATTCTTTCATTGTTGAATAGGATAAGTTAACTGAGACGGGGGGGGGGGTGAATCAGTTGTATAAAATTTCTTTCATTTGATAAGAATATTACTTATTAATCAATAAATCACACCTTTAACATTTAACTTGTAGTAATAAATTTAACCAATAAATAGACAATCACATAAATAAAACAGTGACACATTGATTTTTCATGAGGAAACCCAAAGGGGAAAAACCTCTTCTTCTTATGAATGAAAGGCAAGATCCAACTCCTCTTTACATTCTTATTTTATCTGAGCTACAACCAAGATGAGGCTGCTACCTCTGTTTCTTCAACACCTATTGAATGGAAGCTACAACTCCCAGATGTACAAGCACCAACTTGTACAGGAGACTTTTATAGTCTCCTCTTGCTCCTCCCTACCACCCTGGAATCCTTCTCTGTCACTAAGAACCTACAAAACAACTCTTTATCTTCTCTGTCAAATATTATACATTTAAGTCCTCTCTGTTTATATATTCATATCATAATCCATCCTTGACCAAACCTCATAAATTTATCAATCTGCGCATATATATTCTCTCCTTAATCTTTGCTCTGTTTTCATCATTTCTTCTCACTGTTTCAGAGCTTCGGCTCCACCAATATTCCCCACTCATCACCCACAATCTCTCACACAATTTATTTTACAATTAGAGTGTACATTAGAATCCTCATGCTTCGAAGAATTAGTTACAATAACTGAACACCTACCTTACATAAATTATTATTGGCTAAGGCATCAAGAAGAACATCAACCTTTCGATCTGTTTCATCATTTAATCAATGTTATTCAATAAGAATACGTTGAGTTTTGACTTTTCAACAGAAACAAGCCTCGAGTGCTTCGGCAAGACATTTGTGCTAAACCATATGCCCATTGGCTGTGACCATGGGCTTAATCAAAAAGGTGCTTTCGCGATTCGCATATCGATAATCCTGAGGTGAAGACATCTCGCCTCTTCATGTTGTGATCCCCGAAATGGGGATTAGCTTCATGCTAGCTCCTCCCTCTCATATGACCACTGGCGGTAACCACATCCTATGCCAAAAAGGTGTTTTTGCGTTTTGCACTTCAGGAGTTAGAAGGTTGGGGAATTTTCTTCCTTTGATTGTCAGTCAGCGAAATGATAATCACTAGCCACGTGTCCTTCACATCCAACGGTCCTCATCTTATCATGATTTCAAAAGATAGAGCACTCCTCTCTTGACTTTCTAGTCAGCGAAATGCTGACCTCTTGTCATGTGTACTATGCATTTCTGCATTTTGTATTTCGGCGTTTCAGTGATGTAGTGTTTCGACACTCCAAATCGCGATCCCCAAAATGATCTGATGGCTTCATAATTGATTTGGTGGATATAGATCGAATAGTTCTCATTAACTTCTCGAGGATGGATCAACGGTCATATACGACTCCTATATTACCCCTCCAATGATTAATCCAATGGACATGACTTAATCATTCATCGAGATGGATGGTTGTCGGGGTTTCGGTACTTTGGCCATTAGGTCTTTATGACCTCCAACAAAAACTCTCAAAATCGTAGATCATGTGATGTGTGTCCCTTTCGATATTTCATGATCAGATGGTCCTGATCTCATCTTAACTTTGAGCTCCGATCGACAGCTCACAACCTTTCGGGACTTTGAGTTTCGTGATTTTGCGTATCGCGATGTCAAAGGTTGGAGCTCCTCCTTTCTTTGTTTCTCGGTATCCGATTTCTGCTTATATTTGGATCGATGGTCCTTGACCCTCCATGATCCAATGGTCTAGATTGAATTGCAAATTCACATTTCGGTATATTGAGAAGAATGCCTCCATTCTCTCAACTTGTAATCTTCGAATTCCCGAATCTCTCAACTTGCAATTTCCGAATTCCCGAATTCTGAAGGAACTCTCAGCGAAAAGTTTGACATTAATGAAAAAACCTGTGCAAACTGACCAACAAAATCCCCCTTTGGCATTGATGGCAAACAAAGAGATTTAAAAGTTTGACATTAATGACAAAACCTGTGCAAACTGACCAACAAACTCCCCCTTTGGCATTGATGGCAAAATTTAAATCTCTTCTCCCCCTTTTGACATCTATGGCAAAGGAATCAACCATATGCCCTCTGATCAAAGAAAAACTGCTTGCAAAGATGTATCATTTCAGCAGCAACTCCCCCTATCAATAATAGTCAATAAACCTGTGCAGTCTGATTTTATAATGAAGCCCTTGCAATCTTGAGAATGAAAAGAAATTACAGAGGGTAAACCTTCAACTCATCCCTGAGACTTTCAAATTTCATTTTAGGTAAAGGCTTAGTAAATACATCTACAATCTGATCCATTGTGCCAACATATTCCATTTTAATGAGTTTAGACACAACGTGCTCTCTTAGAAAATGAAATTTAATGGGAATGCACTTTGTTTTTGAATGCATAACAGGATTTTTAGAAATACTAATTGCACTGGTATTATCACAGAAGATAGTTATAGGTTCATCATAATGAATATGTATATCTTCCATCATCTGTTTCATCCATAGAAAATGAGTGAAACAACCTGCAATTGCTATGTATTCTGCTTCAGGAGTAGACAAAGACACTGTTGATTGTTTTTTACTTGACCAACTTACAAGACATCCTCCAAGAAAAAATGTTGCTCCACTAATACTCTTCCTGTCATCAACACAACCTGCCCAATCAACATCAGTGAAAGCATATAACTCAAGTTGTTTACCTGTAGGATACCACAAACCATATTCTTTTGTTCCCTTAAGATATCTAAAAATTCTTTTGACTGCAAGTAGATGAGAATTTTTTGGTGAAGCCTGAAACCTGCCAACTTGACAAACTGCATGCATAATATCAGATCTTGTAACTGTAGCATAAAGAATACTACCAATCATAGATCTGTATATTGTCTGATCAACATCTTTAGTATCATCAAACTTACTTAATTTACAGCCAGTAACCATGGGAGTGCCAACTGGTTTAGAATCTTCCATCTGAAATTTCTTAAGCATTTCATTGATATACTTGGTTTGAGAAATGAAAATACCTTTATCAGATTGAGTTATTTGCAAGCCTAAGAAAAAMTTCATTTCTCATAGCATGGACATCTCAAATTCTTTCTGCATACTTTCAACAAACTGTTTATTGATCCTATTATCATCACTACCAAAAATGATATCATCTACATATATCTCAACAATGATCAGTCTATCATTCTCTTCTTTAATATATAGATTACTATCAATGTTACCTTTCCTAAATCCTTGCTGCCTAAAGTAATTGTCAAGTTTGGAACACCAAGCCCTTGGTGCTTGCTTTAGCCCATACAATGCCTTTTTCAACCTGTAAACATACTGTTTTGTTTCTTGTACCTGAAAACCATCTGGTTGTTCCATATATACTTCTTCCTCTAAATCACCATTCAAAAATGCAGAATTTACATCCATTTGATAAACTTTAATGTGTTTAGAACTAGCATAATCTAGAATCAGTCTAATGGATTCCATTCTTGCAACATGAGCAAAAGTTTCTCCATGATCTATTCCTTCTACCTGCACATACCCTTTACAAACCAATGTAGCCTTATTTCTAGTTATTTTACATGCTTCATCCATCTTATTTCTGAAAACCCATTTAGCCCCTATGACATTCTTATTCAAAGGTCTAGGAACCAATTCCCATGTCTTATTCTTTTCTATTTGACTAAGTTATTCATTCATTGCTTTCATTTAGTATTCATCTTTAATTGCTTCTTCAATACTTTTGGGTCCAATCAGAGAAAGTAAAGATATTTGTTCATGAGTTGAGGTGGATTCTTTCCTTCTGCTTCTTGTTCCAACACCTGCATTTAAGTCACCAATTATCTGTTCTTCAGGGTGATTTTTCTGTATTCTCTTGCTTGGAGCCTTTGATGGAGTTATGATTTTGGATGGATTTGTACCTTGTATCAAAGTAGGATTTAATTGTTCACTATCAACAACCTTAGTTTCTTCTATTTCACTTACTTCTTCATCCATCTTATGTTTGTCATATATTTCATGTTGATCCTTTTGTATAGACTTTGATTTCAAAAATGAGGACTCATCAAACCTTACATCTATAGATTCAACAATCTTTCTTAATCTGAAATTATATAATTTATAAGCCTTTATTGAACATGATTATCCAACTAATAGGCCTTGATCAGTTCTAGAGTCTATTTTTCCCAGATCTTTATTAATTTTGATGTAACACTTACTCCCAAAAATTCTAAAATGTTTTATGTTTGTTGGTCTTCCTTTCCATAATTGATAGGGTGTCTTATCAATATTATTTCTTAGCAAACTTCTATTCAAGATGTGTACAATGGTATGAACAGCTTGAGGCCAAAACATGTCATTCAATTTGGACTCATTTAACGTTGTTTTTGCCATTTCCATAACAATTCTGTTTTTTCTTTCAACAACACCATTTTGCTGAGGTGTTTCTGTAAGAGAGAAATGCCTTTTAATTCCATTTTCAACACAGTAATTGTTAAATTCTTTTGACGCAAACTCTCCTCCATTGTCTGACCTTAAGCACTTAATCTTCATATCAATTTCATTTTCAGTCAATTCTTTGAAAACTTGAAAGCAACTAAAAGTTTCAGACTTCTTTTTCAATAAAAACAACCAAGTCATTCGAGTAAAATCATCCACAAATAACATAAAGTATCTTTCACCATTTAGACATGTTGTCCTCATAGGTCCACATACATCAACATGTATTATTTCCAAAGGTTTTGTTGTATAATATTCCTTTGTTTTAAACTTGACTCTAGTTTGTTTACCATGTTGACATTGTTTACAAATAGATTTGGAAAGATTCTTTATGACAGGTAAGTTCCTTATTGCCTCCTTTTTATTTAACTAAATCAGATTGTCAAAGTTAATATGCCTAAGTCTTTTATGCCACAACCAACTTACATCTTCATGTCCAAGATAGCAATTTTCATCCTTCTCATCTAAAATGTATACATTATTTGATGTCCTTGTAGTTGTTCCAACTAACTGATTTGTTTTAACATCCCTGATTTGAA
>ML776556.1:225578-289264 GCA_009831015.1 Picea engelmannii | reverse complement strand
CATATCTTAAAGTGTCAAATCTGTTGTAAGAATAGTTTATATTACTTTGACTCGTTTTACTATGTCTTCTTCCATATTCAAAATTAGACCTTTCATGACTGTTATGTGAATTTATCTTTCTTGAGAAACTATTACAAAATGCAGCCTTATGTCCATACTTAGAACAAAAGAAACAATATCCTTCAAACCTGTTTTGATGTCTGCCATAATTTCTTCTATGCACTGTTGAAGCCTTATTCTCTTCTTGCCTTTCTGATTCAATCTTCTTGCTAGTAATTTTCTTATGATTATCCTTTGTTCCTGCTTTCTCAACACTTGAACTAGAACATCCGTTAGTTACTGCAGATTTATAACCAATTCCAGTCTTATCATATGTTGATCTTTGACTACAAATAATTTGATCCAACACTTGAGAACTATGATTCATGTTATTTTCTTGTACTTTCTTTCTTAATGAGACTACTTCAAATTTTAAACCTTCATTTTCCTTATCCTTTTCTGCAAGCATTTTAGTTAGAGCTTCTTCAGTCACTCTAGCCTCTTCTATTTTAAGCTTTAAGTCAACTAACATGATTTCAGTGCTCTCAATTAAACCATTTGATTTCTGTAATTCAAATTCTAGATTCTCAATTTCTCTTTTGAATTGTTTACATTCTCTTCTTACTTTCTTTAGTTCAAACAAAGAACTTACAAGTTCAGCTTCCAGGTCAACTTCACCTTCTTCTTCTTCAATAAGTTTATCATTCTGATTTTCCATAGCCATAAAAAGTCTTATATCTGAGCTTTCATCACTTTCATCTATATATGAGGACTCACTATTATTTTTGATGAATAGACTTTTCTTTTTATAAGAATTTCTTTGAAATGGCTTCTTATACATTTTCTTATATTTTTTGTTTTTGATGTTACTTTCTTCTTCTCCATCAGAATTTTTATTGAAAGGACACTTAGAAGAAAAATTCCCTACTCTACCACAATCAAAGCACTTGAGAGGAAGTTTACCTTTGTACTTTCCAGTACCTCTTTTTAGATTTTTGACAAAGTTAGCTTCTTCCATGTCTTCTTCTGAATCCTCATGATTATTGGTTTCTGTTTCAACCTTTTTCTTGTCCTTCTTTGCTGCCTTGAAAGTTGCTTCCTTATTGGAAGAATCATAATTAGATGTCCTCATCTCATATGCTGTTAGTATTCCTTGCAACTCATCCATTAGTAATGTAGCAATATCGGTTCTTTCTTATAAAGAAGATATTTTTAGGATCAAATCTTGCAGGTAAAGATCTAAGCACTTTTTGCACAATAATACCATTTCCAACTGTTTCTCCTAAACCTCTCATAGTATTGACTACTTCGTCAATACATAAGAAATAGGTATCTATATCTTCAAATTCTTCCATATTTAAAATTTCAAATTGAATTCTATATGATTGTAATTTAGCATTCTTTACCTTAGTATCTCCTTCATATACATTCTTCAGTTTGTCCCATAGCTCTTTTGCTAACTCATAATGCATTACTTTAACGAATTCTAAACCTGCCAATCCTCCAAGTATTGCATACATAGCTTTGGAATTACTCTCATAGAGTTTCTTCTCTACAACATCTGTTGGAATTGTTGCTAGAGCCTTATATTCATTCAACACATCTTGCCAAACATCTACTCCTTGAGACTGCAAAAACAACTTCATCCTGATACTCCAAAAAGCATAATTATGTCCATCAAACAGAGGTAATCCATGTTTAGTAAAATCAGATTTCTTATCCATTATTAAAGATCAAACTTCCAATGATTAAACTGAATTTTGAAGTAACCTGCTCTAATACCAATTGTTGAACAGGATAAGTTAACTGAGAGGGGAGGGGGGTGAATCAGTTGTATAAAATTTATTTCATTTGATAAGCAGATTACTTATTAATCAATAAATCATGTCTTTAACATTTAACTTGCAGTAATACATTTAACCAATAAATAGACAATCACATAAATAAAACAATGACATAATGATTTTTTCATGAGGAAACCCAAAAGGGAAAAACCTCTTCTTCTTATGAATGAAAGGCAAGCTCCAACTCCTCTTTACATTCTTATTTTATCTTAGCTACAACCAAGATGAGGCTGCTACCTCTGTTTCTTTAGCACCTACTGAATGGAAGCTACAACTCCCAGATGTACAAGCACCAACTTGTACAGGAGACTTTTACAGTCTCCCCTTGCTCCTCCCTACCACCCTAGAATCCTTCTCTGTCACTAAGAACCTGCAAACCAACTCTTTATTTTCTCTATCAAATATTAGACATTTAAGTCCTCTCTGTTTATATATTCATATAGGAATCCATCCTTGACCAAACATCATAAATTTATCAATCTGCGCATATATATTCTCTCCTTAATCTTTGCTTTGTTTTCATCATTTCTTCTCACTGTTTTAGAGCTTCGGCTCCACCATTATTCCCCACTCGTCACCTAGAATATCTCACATGATTTATTTTACAATCAAAGTGTACATTAGAATCCTCATGCTTCGAAGAATTAGTTACAATAACTCAACAACTACCTTACATAAATTATCATTGGCTAAGGCATCAAGAAGAACAACAATCGTTCGATCTATTTCATCATTTAATCAACATCGTTCAATGAGCATACATTGAGTTTTGACTTTTCAACAGAAACAAGCCTCAAGCACTTCGGCAAGACATTTGTGCTAAACCATATGCCCATTGGCTGTGACCATGGGATTAATAAAAAAGGAGCTTTCACGATTCGCATATTGACAATCCTGAGGTGAAGACATATCGCCTCTTCATGTCCCGTTCCCAAAAGTAGGCCAGTAGGAAGTGACTTAGTAGTCTATATGTTCCCATAGACTATAGTCAGGCACAAACAGGGAACAAGATGGAGAAATAAAGAGGAATTGATGGCTAAACGATGACTTAAGCCAAAATACTTAGGAAAAGTCACTTAAGCCTAAGTCAACGAAGAATTAGAATGAAAAGGTGCTAAAGGTGGACTTAATTATTTAATTAATCACTTTAGGAGGAAAAGCGCCTAGCTTAAGTGAGGTCAATGGTGAATTATATTGGGAAAGGTATAATGGGAGGAATTTGACCTAATTCCTCATTATGCATCGTTATGATTTGATGTTGAGAGTTCCCAGAGGAGGAGGAGAGCCAACCTTACTGTTTTGTGGATTTTTGGAGGAAACCACCACCATTGAATGGTTTCAGTGTTGAGAGACACACCCTAGCCCATCGGAGATACCATCCAGGTATTTCACCATACTTTTCAGGGGTATCCATTGCAGAGTGCACAACTCATCCAGTGAGGGCGTAAGTCAGTTTGAGGGTTTGGAGAGCTGTACGAGATCCGTATCCAGATTGCAGTTTCCTTCCAACCCATTTGAGATCCAGCTAGAGTACTTCTATTGAGTCATATATCATCAGATTCTGACAGTGGAATCTTGTAGATCGACTCATTCATCCATTTAGGGTGTCGCTCTTCCGGACAGACATTTGGTGTTGCATGCAGAGTATCAGAGCAGATCTAGGAAAATCCTTCCGACCCATTTCCTTATTTGGAAAGATGACCGTTTTGAGCCATATAGCAGCAGATTCTATTGGTGGAATCCTTTGGGGTGCATCCAGTGCCCCCAGGAGGTGCGCAAACACCCCAGGGATCCAGATCCAGTAGCTCAGAGACTAGATTCGAGATCCGACACTCACCCATTTCAGTGTAGAGGTCAGTGCTCTTCTTTTGGAGCAGTTTCTAGCGTATTCCAATGGTCTAAACTCTCGGATGAGTTTTCTAGCTGGTAGAGGTTACTGTATTTCTCCATAATCGCATATTTTCGTCGATCTATCCGTGCATGCATCAGATCTGCTATCATCTTCTGATCACGGGTATTTTTATGTTATTTGATTGTATTCCAGTGATGATCCATGAGATCTGGCTGACGTTTATATTCTATATTTCCAGTAGGCTATTGTATTTCCTTGCTTGAACCGTATAATACATGATATTGGGTAGTTGATGTTCTTTACTTCTGCATGCATCCTTTATATGTTGTTTAAACCATAAATATGTAACATTCACATGCAATAACCAACATGCACATGCACCTGCAATAACCATCAAGATCTCAAACATACAACTGAAGCACATCCAGAAACCCCAGTGTATCAAATCTGCAAGACAAAATAATAGATCAGTAGCAAATATCTTGATCAGCGGGATCATGGATATTTCAGTGGTATCATAGCTTTAGTCCTGCCAACTTGTGACTAAAGACAATGAATACAACAGAAGAACCAGATGGTTGTGAGCATGTAGGTGACGAATATTTCACTTACAACAGGGGCAGGGAAAGAAGGGATAGGCCTAACTTTCCTCCCTTCCCTCCCAGTTCAGAGGAAGAGGAAGAGGCACATAGAGAAGTAGAGAGAAGAGAAGAGCACGAGGTCGAGCGCGAAGCAGAGAGGAGGCCAGGTGAAAAATATGAGCGATCAGAGGGAAGTGGTAAGGGCCCCATGGATCCATAGGTAGCCTTCATGCAGGTTCTCAGTGATATGCTAGCTATTCAATGGACCATGTCTCAATATTTGGCTCAGGTAGCAGATAGATTGACTATGGTAGACATTCCGGGCACACAAGCCCCACATGTAGCACAGGGGAACTTAGGGGTAGGAAGTAGACCCCAGTCACCCACTCGCACATACACCCCTGTGAGTAGGATTTCACGTCCTTTGTTTCCCAGTTTCCAGAGGGCACTCCCGGTAGCAGCACAAGTATCGAAAACATAGAGACCGCCCACTCATGCAGAGGACATTGTAGAGTATCGGAGAGAGAATGTAGCATTGGGCCATGACTTCCATCAGGATATGACCTTAGTCGAGTATTGTGGACTCAGACTCAGGAACCGCCCCAGAGAGCCACAGAGGGGAGGACCACAGTAGCAACAACAGCAGGGGCATAACATTGACTTCATTCAAAAAGTTGGTAAGCTCACCATACCTTCTTTTGAAGGATCATGCAAATGCACCGCCAAAGCTTGGGTACATAAGCTAGACACCTACTACAATCTCAACCAGATGACTGAGTCAGAGGCCATTAGTTTCACGACCCTACACTTGGATGGTGAGGCACACGAGTGGTGGTATCACAGATTGGTGACATTGGGTCACAATCACATCACCTCCTACAGAGAGTTCACAGAGAGACTCATGGATAGATTTGATAGGAGGGATCCAGAGATCCATTTTAGAGCTCCATCCCAATTGAGACAAACTGGCATAGCAGAGGCATTCGTCTTAGAGTTTCAGAGGGTAGCAATGGCAGTGACAGACATATCTGAGCCTTGATTGATCATGTTATTCACAGAAGGGCTCATAGAACCCTTGAGAGGATAGGTGAAGGCTTACCAACCTCATACCTTGCAGGATGCCATCCGATGCACTAGAGATTTGGCGGATTCAATGCCAAAATCTAAACCCTTCACCAAACCCTTTGTACCACATAGAGACAAGGATTAGAAGATTCTTCTAAGGGAATGGAAGGGCAAGCCCAAGTTGGATGATGATGCACGATGGGAGTTGATGAGGAAGAAGCTTTGCTTCTCCTGCAGTGACCCTTGGGTCCCCGGGCATATATGCATGGGGAAGGGACAAATCCACTATATTGAAGTGGAATCAGGTAGTGAGGAGGAGGGTGAGGATATTCAAGCACCGAAAGACAATGATTTAGAGACTGAGACCACTCATGAGCCAGAGTCGCAACCGAAAAAACCTCAGATACCAGCAAGGGCATAGCCCCAGGAGGAGGCAAAACCTCATAGAGAGGTGAAAGGGGGAACCATAGCCACCCTTTCAGGAGTACCCAGGTACAACACTCTCAGGCTCAAGGGCCTTGTACAAGGGCAACGCATGACAACTTTATTTGATGGTGGGGCCACCCACAACTTCATAGATGCATCCTTAGTAGCTAGGAGGGGGTTACGGACAAAGGAGTTTGAAGGATTCCATGTGGCAGTGGCCAATGGATACATGATGACATGCTTGGACATGATTCCTCACCTAGAGGTCAAACTAGGAAACTACATCCTGACTGACACATTCTATGTAGTTGACCTATCAGATACTGATGTTGTGTTAGGGGTATAGTGGTTATATTCATTGGGGGAGATTGGGTTCAAATATGAAACGTTGACCATGAACTTCAGAGACGCTAGTGGATCAAGATTTGTGCTGAGAGGCATGTCTACAGGGGCACCTCGAGCAATATCGACAAAGAGGATGGAGCATATCTTTCATCATGGTGATGTGGCTTATGCAACAAAATGTTTGATCACCACGCGAAAGGACTCAGAGGGTAGGAAGTAGTACCATCCACAGATCAGAGAGCTTTTGGGATGTTATGAGCCAGTATTTGGGCCGATACCACCAGGGAGACCGCCAGACAGGGGTTTTGAGCACATGATTGAGTTAGAGGCAGGGGCTACACCGGTGATTACAACACCCTATAGGAACCCCAAGAAATTCAAGGATGAAATTGAGAAAGAAATCAAAGAATTGTTCGCTATGGGGCACATCAGGCCCAACATGAGTCCTTTTGCATCTTCATTCATCCTAGTACTGAAGAAGGATGTCACGTTACAGATGTGCATCAATTACAGAGCGCTCAACAAGAAAATGATCAAGAATCGTTACCCCATTCCACGCATATATGAGTTGATGGATGAGTTACATGGGGCAGTCTTCTTCACTAAGATTGATCTATGCTCAGGATACCATCAGATTAACATCAGGGAGAAAGACATTGAGAAGACAACGTTCTGATGCCATTTCAGACACTTTGAGTTCTTGGTCATGCCGTTTGGACTGACCAATGCACCAGCCACTTTCTAGTCTTGCATGAGCCATATATTTAGAGGATAGTTGAGGAAGTACCTTCTGGTATTTTTCGACGATATATTGATCTACAACAAGACATGGGATGAGCATTTAGCACATTTGGGGAAGGTCTTGGATATTATGTAGGCATAGTCTTTATATGCCAAGGAATCCAAATGTGAATTTGGCATGAGGGAACTACTGTACTTGGGGCATATCATCAGTGGGTAGGGAGTATAGGTTCACCAGGAAAATATCAAGGCCATTGTGGATTGGCTAATGCCCAAGAATCTCATGAAGTTGAGAGGATTCTTTGGGTTATGCAGTTACTACAGGTGGTTCGTCAAGGGTTTTTCATAGTTGGGAGCACCACTCACAGACTTGAACAAGAAGGGTGATTTTCATTGGACAGAGGAGTCACAACATACATTCAAAAAAATGAAGGAGGTTATGAGCACATGCCCTGTTCTATCCCTTCTAGAATTTTCGCAACCGTTTGTCTTAGAGTGCAACGCATCAGGGGTGGGGATTGGAGCAGTTTTGATGTAGGGGGGCCACCCCATTGTGTTTGAGAGTAGGAAGCTCAATGGGACGGAGAGACTCTATCCTATTTATGACAAGGAGATGCTAGCGATCATCCATTCCTTAACCAAATTCGGGTAGTATCTGGTTGGCAGTAGGTTTGTAGTGAAGACTGATCATAACAGTCTCAAGTATTTCCTTGATCAGAAAGACCTCAGTGAGAGGCAACAGAAGTGGGTCTCAAAGATCCAAGCCTTTGACTTTGACATTGAGCATGTCAAGGGAAAAAGGAATATCATAGTAGATGCCTTGTCCAGGAGGCCAACAAGATGTTCGATGATGGACAGACAAGTGATTGATGATAGATACTGGGTTCTTGATAACGTCATTTTCTACAAGAACCGGATCTACTTGGTTCCATAATCCACCCTGAAGGGGAAAATTCTGAAGGTATGTCATGATTTGCCTACAACAGGGCATCATGGGTACTTCAAAACATATAGGTAGATCTAGGAGAGATTCTCATGGAAGGGTCTCAAGGATGATGTGATGAAGCACATACACGAGTGCATGACTTTTCAGTAGAACAAGTCCAAGCAGGCACACCCCACAGGGCTACTACAACCTCTACCCATTCCATAGCAGAAATGGGAGAACATTTCGATGGATTTCATTACAGGCCTCCCTAGGGTGCAGGGCAAGGACTGTATATTTGTGGTGGTCGACATACTGACCAAATTTGCACATTTCTTCGCCATACCCACAGACTACAAGGCCATACATGTAGCAAAGTTTTTCTTTAGGGAGGTATTCTGGTTGCATGGGTTACCCAGGAAGATAGTCAGTGATAGGGATGGGCGCTTCATCAACGCATTTTGGCAGGAAATTTTCAGATTGACAGGCACCTGAGCTAGACATGAGTACCAGCTACCACCCACAGACAGATGGGCAAACAAAGATCGTCAAAAAATGGGTGGAAGGGTATCTGAGGAACTATGTGGGGGAGAAACAATGCACTTGGGTGAGATGGTTACATATGGGTGAGTATTGCTACAACACAACTTACCATATGTCTATCAAGATGTCACCGTTTAGGGCATTGTATGGATACGATGCACCCTCCTTTATAGAGATTGGGGACAACAAGGTCCCATGGGCCAATGATTGGGTGGAGGAGAGTCAGAGGATTCTTCAATCAGTAAGGGATAACTTGCAGTTAGATCAGAATTAACATAAGATATATGCAGATCGACACAGAGTTGAGCGCAATTTTGAGGTAGGGGATTTGGTTTTTCTGTGATT
The DNA here is from genome assembly GCA_009831015.1 of Picea engelmannii. Taxonomy (NCBI): domain Eukaryota; kingdom Viridiplantae; phylum Streptophyta; class Pinopsida; order Pinales; family Pinaceae; genus Picea; species Picea engelmannii. The sequence goes on along the minus strand of ML776556.1, from coordinate 280,558 downwards.
ACAACCACACCAACAATCCTCCTTGAAGAGGAGTGGAGCAGAGAAGCTAAATACAAAGTTCTACGGGATGTACAGAGTCATCAGGAGGATAGGCGAGGTGGCATATGAGCTAGAGCTACCGGAAGGTAGCAAGATTCATAACGTCTTTCATGTCTCTTTCCTTAAAAAGGTTGTGGGACAATAGGTTAGCATTTCAGAGGAGTTGCCACCCTTGGATGATGAGGGTTAGTTGGAGCTAGTGCCAGAGGAGATACTAGAGCAGAGAGAGTGAATATTGAGGAGTAGGATCATTAGAGAGTGCTTGGTTAGATGGAGGGGTCTACTAGTGGAGGATGCCACATTGGAGGGAGAGCATATCTTACAACACCCAGGATTGATGTTGCTTGAGGACAAACAATCTCGAGAAGGGAGGAATGTGATGTCCCGTTCCCAAGAGTAGGACAACAGGGAGTGACTTAGTAGTCTATATGTTCCCATAGACTATAGTAAGGCACAAATAGGGAACAAGATGGAGGAATAAGGAGGAATTGATGGCTAAACGATGAGTTAAGCCAAAATACTCAGGAAAAGTCACTTAAGCCTAAGTCAACGAAGAATTAGAATGAAAATGTGCTAAAGGTGGACTTAATTAATTAATTAATCACTTTAGGAGGAAAAGAGCCTAGCTTAAGTGAGGTCAATGGTGAATTATATTGGGAAAGGTATAAAGGGAGGAATTTGACCTAATTCCTCATTATGAATTGTTATGATTTGATGTTGAGAGTTCCCAGAGGAGGAGGAGGAGAGACGACCTTACTGTTTTGTGGATTTCTGGAGGAAACCACCACCATTGATCAGTTTCGGTGTTGAGAGACACACCCTAGCCCATCGGAGATACCATCCATCTATTTCACCGTACTTTTCAGGGGTATCCATTGCAGAGTGCGCAACTCATCCAGTGAGGGTGCAAGTCAGTTTGAGGGTTTGGAGAGCTGTACGAGATCCGTATCCAGATTGCAGTTTCCTTCCAACCCATTTGAGATCCCACCAGGGCACTTCTATTGAGCCATCTATCGTCAGATTCTAACGGTGGAATATTTCACTCATTCAACCATTTAGGGCGTCGCTCTTCCGGACAGACATTTGGTGTTGCATGAAGAGTATCAGAGCAGATCTGGGAAAATTCTTTCGACCCATTTCCTTATTTGGTGAGACAATCATTTTGAGCCATATAGCAGTAGATTCCATTGGTGGAATACTTTGGAGCACATCCGGTGCCCCCAGGAGGTGCGCAAACCCCTCATGGGTCTAGATCCAGTGCCTTAGAGACCAGATTCGAGATCTGGCACTCACCCATTTCAGTCTAGAGGTCAGGGCACTTCTTTTGGAGCAGTTTATAGTGTATTCAGACGGTTTGAACTCCCAGATGAGTTTTCCAGCTAGTAGCGGTTACCGTATTTCTTCAGAATCGCATATTTTCACCGATCTATCCGTGCATGCATCAGATTTGCTATCATCGTCTGATCACAGGTATTTTTATGTTATTTGATTGTATTCCAGTGTTGATCCATGAGATCTAGTTGATGTTTATATTCCATATTTCCAGTAGGCTATTGTATTTCCTTGCTTGAACCGTATAATACATGATATTGGGCAGTTGATGTTCTTTACTTCTGCATGCATCCTTTATATGTTGTTTAAACCATAAATATGCAACATGAACATGCAATAACCAACATGCACATGCAATAACCCACATGCACATGCAATAACCCACATGCACCTGCAATAACCATCAATATCTCAAACATACAACTAAAACGCATCCAGAAACCCCCAGTGTATCAGATATGCAAGACAGAATAATAGATCAGTAGCAAATATCTTGATCAGAGGGATCAGGGATATTTCAAGCTCCTCCCTCTCATACGACCACCGACGGTATCCACAGCCTACACCAAAAATGTGTTTTTGTGTTTCGCACTTCGGGAGTTAGAAGGTTGGGGAATTTTCTTCCTTTGACTGTCAGTCAACAAAATGATAATCGCTAGCCACATGTCCTTCGCATCCAACGATCCTCATCTTATCATGATTTCATAATATAGAGCACTCCTCTCTTGACTTTCCAGTCAGTGAAACATTGACCTCTTGCCACATGTACTCTGCATTTCGACATTTTGGCATTTCGCATTTCGGTGTTTCAGTGATGCAGTGTTTCGACACTCCAATTCGCGATCCCCAAAATGATATGATGGCTTCATAATTGATCTGGTGGATATAGATCAGACAATTCTCGTTAACTTCTCGAGGACAGATCAATGGTCATATACGACTCTTATATTACCCCTCCAATGATTAATCCAATGGACATGACTTAATCATTCATCGAGATGGATGGTTGTCGAGGTTTCGGTACTTTGGCCATCAGGTCTTCATGACCTCCAACAAAAACTCTTGAAACCGTAGATCATGTGACGTGTGTCCCTTTTGGTATTTCATGATCAGACTGTCCTGATCTCATCAAAACTTTGAGCTCTGATCGACAACTCACATCCTTTCGGGACTTTGCGTTTCGCGATTTCGCATATCGTGATGTCAAAGGTTGGAGCTCCTCCTTTCTTTGTTTTCTGATATCCGATTTCTTCTTATATTTGGATCGACAGTCCTTGAACCTCCATGATCCAACGATCTGGATTGAATCACGAATTCACGTTTTGGTATATCGAGAATCATGCCTCCGTTCTCTCAACTTGTAATCTTCGAATTCCCGAATCTCTCAACTTGAAATTTCCGAATTCCTGAATTTCGAAGGAACTCTCAGCGAAAAGTTTGACATTAATGACAAAACCTGTGCAACAACCTATGCAAACTGACCAACATTCATATGAAAAAGTGCCTCAACGATTAGTGAATGTGGTTTTATATTTATCAACGCTCTTGACTCTGATCTGATTATAACCTGAAAAAACCATCAAGAAAGGACATCATTTGTGACCTTGCAACTTGTTGTAAAATTAAGTCCGTGTTTGGAAGAGGAAAATTATCTTTCACGCTTTCCCTATTTAAAGCATGAAAATCAACATATAATTTGTTATCACCATTTTTCTTCCGCACTGGGAAAAGATTAGACACCCACTCATAATATTTCATAGGAAAAATAATGCGAGCATTAATCAATTTTTCAACTTCCTTTATAATGGTAGCTTCGAAGGCAGGATTGATAGGCCTTTGCCTTTGCCTAACTAGTTTTTCTTCTTCCTTTATAGGAATAACATGTTGAATATCAGGATCAAAACCACAAAGATCCTCATATGACAAAACAAAGATATGTTTAAATTCATTGAATAACTCCATTAATTTTCATTTTTCATCTTTTGAACATTGAGCTCCAATTTTCAAAGTCTTTGGATTTTCTTGAGTCCCAATATTCAGTGAAACAATATCACCAATTTTTCTTTTTGACTCCTCTTTTTTTTTTTTCTTATTCCCAAAATCACTAGACAAGAATGAGCTCTCTAGAGGAGTCATTTCTTTAGGAAACTTATTATCTTCCAAAGATATAATTTCCTTTCATTTAATAGGCTCATTTTGTAAGAAAGCACAAATACTTTCGTAATCAGGGAAAACTTGCCACGCTTCTATATTATTCAGAAAATGTGAACAATATAAAAACATGAGTGTACAATCGATTCTTTGAGGAAGTAATTGCCTTGTAGGACTAGCTACAAAAACAACAAGCCTATCAACCATTGAATTCAGGTCTCTCCTGATATGCGTGATGTTAAAAGATAAAAAAAATTGAAATAATATATTATACTGCCTGCGTATATCTTTTAAGCAACTTGTTTGAGGGGGTATAGATTCTTCTAACTAGATTTACAATTAGTTCAGAATCCCCAAAAACGGTAAGATGATAGCAACCAAGATTAAAAACATTTTCAATACCAAGGATCAAGGCTTTAACTTTATAACATTTTTAGTGCAAGCAAACTCTAATCAGTAAGAAAATTTGTGAATATTTCCTACAAGAGAGTACAATATTATACTTGCACCATTACCCTCACTTGAAAAAGAACCATTGAAGTGCATGTGCCATATTCCATCTTCAGGCTTTGAAGAGGGTAAAACAAAAACACTATCTTCTTCAAGAAAAAATAGAATATACACCCAGGTCTTCCTCAATATAATTTACATGAGGTTGTGGAAAACTCTCAATATTAGGTGAGATTTGTCCTTCCCTGGGAACAATGATGTTCTTTCCATTCTTATAGAGGGACATGTGTGACCCATCTAAAGAAATGTATCCACCAGTCAATGCCTCCAAATCTCTTCCTAAAATGATAGAGTAATTACTGACTGGCATGTCTATCACTTGAATGTTGTAGGTGGTTCTTATTTCTAGATGAGCACACAAGACTAATGTCACATCTTTGATTTCACCAATTGTAACATTTTTTTGACTATTATATGATATCATGCTCTTTGAATTCTCATTTGTACATGAAAGACCCAATTCTTCCATGATGATTTTTGACATAACATTAGGACTTGACCCACCATCAATTAGACAACAATGGGCAATTTTGTCCATTATCTTTACTAATACATAGAAGGGAGTATTTTTAACATAACTCCTAGGATTATATGCAACTACTTTATTTATGTACATTTCTTCCTCACTTGGCTCTTCAGATAAACTAGTTATTGTGGAAGTTTTACCTTCCATAAAATATTTCATATGTATTTGTTGCTCTGGGATGGTGACCACATCTAGTAAAGATGCATCTATTTTCATTGTAGCTAGTTGTTTTAGAATATTATACTTAGAAGAAGAAGGAGAAGAGGTAGAAACCTCTTGACTTTGTGCACCCTTGGTAACCTAAGGGTTTTCTTGCTGAGAGGATGAGCTTGGGGAAAAATTAGTCTTGGGAGGACCACCCTTACCTTTGTTTGCATAGGATTTATTTCTCGTATCAACCATCATAACATCCTCTTCTGGAGCTCAATATAAGACACCAATAGTTGTATCAGCTTTGTTGCCAAAGATTCATTCCCTTGCACTCTTATTGAATTCATAGGTACTCTCATCATGGTTATATTGACAAAAAATGCACCAAGCTCTTGAAAGAATAGCCTTTGGAAGAAAATTGTTAGGTTGGAAATTATTTGGTTGGTTCCTAAAAGTAGCTTGTACAAAAGTTTCAGCTGGGGAAGACGTAGAAGTCACCTCTTTTCTCTCAAAAGTAGTCATCTGATTGCTCATATCTTGGACAACCTGTAATACAATTGACATATCATTTTGTTTAACATAGTCTTCACTTGGAAGACCTGTTCTAGCAAATTGTTCCTCAAATTCCAAGCATGTGTGTAATGCAGATCCTAGACTATCAACATTCTTTTCTTTGAGCCTATGTCAATAAGTAGTAGGTAAAGTATTATAATAATGCATCAAAGCAACCTGATTATGAGGTCTGATAATTTTCGAGATTTGATTATACAGTTTAATGGAACATAGATTTGAATATTTTATAGTTTCACTCTTGTTATAAACAATATATTGTATTCTCTGAGCTTGTCTGCTGGACTTTGAGGCTGTTCATATGTAGACTTAAACCAATATGAAAATTCAACCAAGTAGAGAAGATATTGGGTGGTAATTCAAAGAAATCACCCATAGCTTTCCCCTCCAATGAGTTGACAAAGAGATTCGATACAAGTGTCATTCTCATTTGCCCCAATGTTATGATAGGAATTAGAAAAGGAAACAAGATGTTGATTGCCTGAGATAGTGTTATTACCAGAGAATTTAGGCAAAGTGTCTTTAACTTTAGGTAGAGGAGTTGTGGCTAGAGCCAAATCAAGAGAAGAAGAAACATGTCATGGAGTGGTATTAAAATATTCTTCGGAATTGAATAAACCAAATTGTTTGATGACCTTGGTTGGATTTTTGGTTGATGTGATGGGTTTGTAATGGTTGTACATACTTAGAGAAGATGTTGAATCTTGTGAAGAGCTAGAACCACTAGAACTACGAGAACCACCAGATGAAGTCATTGTGGGTTTCCTAGGAGGAAAGGATATTAAAATACTTGTTATTTCTGAAGAAGAATCTGAAAAAGATATTATAATTTTAGATTGAAGATTCTCTAAAATTTTCATTCTTTCTTCATATTTCAAGGAGAGGATCAAATTAAAAAAGTTCCTAACTCAATAAGATTTTTTTGTTTATTATAAGCCTAACATTAATAATTGTTAATTTTTAATTTTAGGGTTTCTAGAGAGTCGATCCTTAGTTCTCCCTCTCCCTTTAATATTTATCACTAATCTCTCATTTTTTTTACTCAAGGATTGATATCTTGAAGATGGATCCTGATATGGATTTGAAACATCGACAAGAAAACATAAATACTGTGGATTCTTCGACTCATAAAATCCCAAATAACTCTTACCACATAAATCTTACTGATCAAATTCAAGAGATTGACCTCTTAAATGTTTTGAAAGACGAGAATTAGTGGACATAAGACAATAAATTATTAAGGAGGCCTATTTTGAGCTTACCTTTGAAGGGCTTCTCTTTGATCATGAATTTCAATGTCCCTAGATATAACTTCCCAAGAACACTCAAGTTCTTCCCTTGCATGGGAAATTTCAAGAATTAAATCAAAATACAAGATGCAATGTTTCTTTGATCAGGAAACCTTAAGTTAGGTTGTGGTTGAGTAGACAAAGTCATTAATAAAATAATACAAATCAGAATATACAAAAGATTAAAACTAGAGAGTAAAAAGATCACTTCCCAGTATGGTCACCAAATAAATGTTGATGCGAGGAATGGAAAGTCCTCACTCAAATATTTTCGAATCTCACTAGGCTAGGGTGAGATATGTGGGAATGTTACCTTAAGATTATATTCTACTCAAAATTATCAATCATCCCTCAACAAATATGTTATTGGGTCTAATGTTATTATCATGTTGTATGCTTTTGCTAAAAAAAATAATAAAAAAAGTTTGTGTATGAATGTTTATACAATTAAAATGAACAAAATAAATAATACATACAATCTGAAAACTAGTAACACAAGTCTCAATTGAGAATAAATCATATTTTACTAATGATGACTTTTATGAGTTACAACCAAGTGCCTCTTTTCAAACCCCTGTGAGAGTATGGACCAAAATCAGACTTAGAAGTCTAGGATGGAATTTTAATAATCATACAAAGACAACTGGTGTTTGAAAGAAAAATACCGAGGCTGAAATGTACTAGATCAACCAAGCCACAAGCTCATCAAGTATTGACTTGACAAATTAGTCTTAATCAGAACTGAAAATTAATTCAGGAATTCTAATGAAATTAAATAGACTGCCAAGATAAATGAATGACTTCTGAAGCATGTCAAAAGTATATGATTCTCATTCCTTTTTTATTTGCCACTTTTAGAATGATCCTATTGTCAACATGAGGATTTATCTCTTATAGAACTCGGAAAATGAAAGAATGAATATAAAAAATCTCAATTGAAACAAGAGCAAGCCTTATGAGAATTATTTCTCGCTAATTCCTCATGCCTTCCTTGCACTTATTTTTTTCCTTTTAATCTTTAGAAGGTAGTTCTTCAAGTAGTTGAACTACTTTTAGTTACTAAATTTAAATAAATTTAGTTAATCAATAGGACAAATATTTTATATGATAAGGATAATCAATAAGTATGAACAATATTTTTTGAATCGAAGGGTGGTATGTATAAAGCAATTTTGTAGAAACATGTGAGAATGGTGAATAGGTTTTGGTCGAGTATTTTTTGAATCGAAGGACAATATGTATAAATCAGTTTTGGAGGAAGATGTCAGGATGGAGAATATGTTTTGGTTGGTGCTTGTTTAGGCCTTTTGAACTAATGTAACAAGTCTATTCTAATGATGAATATAAATGCTTTTTTTTTCTTTGGTAAAAAAAAGATAACGATAATCAATAAATAATATAATAATTAAATAGGTGAGGTCCCCCTCTATCATGCATATTTATTTCTGTCTTTTCCTTGTCGCTCCATAATATTATCAAATAAAAAATCATCAACACCATAAAGTATACCATAAAAATGCATAAAAAATACCATAACATATATCACTTGTATCTCCCATAATTTAACATGATATTTTAAGCCTCAAAGATAAATATCATGGTTTTTCCATCTGTCCAAAATAGTAAAGTCATAGCTAAGTATCAATTAAAGCAAAGTCAAAATAATTCAGGGAATTTAATTCTAAAGAATTATTCTCTTTCCTTGATGAAGTCTTCATACTGAGACTTCTTCTCTTCCAGATGTGCTACTTCTGGATGCAACTCACTTACATTTATCTTTCCACTGTTTGTTGATTTAATCTTGGAGTCAGTAGAGGAAGAAGAATTAGACATATTGGGAGATGTGATTGGTTGCTTGCCTTTGTCTATCCTAGAGTTATGGAGGCAATTTTTGTGATCTTTAGTTGGTGGTGGTGAAGAAGGAGGCATAGACTCATTTTTAGCAACAATATTGTTGAAATATTGTAACTGCAAAGAGAATTCTATTTATTATTGAGTTATTATTCATCTGATCAACCCCTTTTGTGGATTGATAATATCGGGCATTGTAATTGACCAAATCCCCTTTTGCGGAATGGCCAAACCCTAATTGTAATATGAAAATTAAGAAGTCGGCCCCCAGGCCTAATTAAAGTGGTTTTAAGCACTAAGAAGACAAGTCAGCCCTGCCCAGTGAAGAGACACCTTTCCAATGCCTGCCAACTTGTATAAATAAATGAATCCAACGCTTTATTATCTCACCCACTCATTCGCTCATCAAGTGCGCAAGTTTGGTAGCTGCGGTTGGGAGAAGAAGGAAGAGAGAGGCACATTGCTCAGTGCTGGATATTCTCTAGTGTTTTGGTTTATAGTCTTGGCATTGTATCGACTATCTATATTAAGGAAGTTTTTGCTGGGTTTTCTTCCCCATGAGGGTTACCCAGGATAAATGATGTGTATCTTGTGATTGTGTTTCTCTTAGTGATCCTACCTATGTTATTGTTATCTAGTAAATTGAAAAGAAACCTAATAATAGCTCAAAACTTAACATGGTATCAAAGCTAAGCTGAAGAGAGCACCTTTCACTGGATAAGCAAAAACTTCACTATTGTCGTACAAGAAAATTAGGGTTTTCTATTCAAGATGAATTTCAGCCTAAAACTCATCAAGGAAGTATGCCCTAGCCTAGCGAATGCTTTGGCAGCCTCATCACACTTTTTCAATGAACAAAACTCCTGGAAAGTGAAACCCTAGTTTTCACTGGTACAGAAACCAGAAAGCCAAAAAACCAGGAAATGAGAACCAATACCAGAAGTACCAGTCCAGAATTCCTCTAGCCCAATTTGAAGGGGCAAAATTTGGATTTTCTGAAATCTTAATAATTAATAATTGTTAATTTTTAATTTTAGGGTTTCTAGAGAGTCGATCCTTAGTTCTACCTCTCCCTTTAATATTTATCACTACTCTCTCATTGTTTTTACTCAAGGATTGATATCTTGAAGATGGATCCTGATATGGATTTGAAACGTCGACAAGAAAACATAAATATTGTGGATTCTTCGACTCATAAAATCCCAAATAACTCTTACCACATAAATCTTACTGATCAAATTCAAGAGATTGACCTCTTAAATGTTTTGAAAGATGAGAATTGGTGGACATAAGACAATAAATTATTAAGGAGGCCTATTCTGAGCTTACCTTTGAAGGGCTTCTCTTTGATCCTGAATTTCAATGTCCCTGTATATAGCTTCCCAAGAACACTCAAGTTCTTCCCTTGCATGGGCAATTTCAAGAATTAAATCAAAATACAAGATGCAATGTTTCTATGATCAGGAAACCTTAAGTTAGGTTGTGGTCAGGTAGACAAAGTCATTAATAAAATAATGCAAACCAGAATATACAAAAGATTAAAACTAGTGAGTAAAAAGATCACTCCCTAGTATGGTCACCAAATAAATGTTGATGCGAGGAATGGAAAGTCCTCACTCAAATATTTTCGAATCTCACTAGGCTAGGGTGAGATATGTGGGATGTTACCTTAAGATTATAGCCTACTCAAAATTATCAATCATCCCTCAACAAATATGTTATTGGGTCTAATGTTATTATCATGTTGTATGCTTTTGCTAAAAAAAACAAAAAAAATGTTTGTGTATGAATGTTTATACAATAAAATGAACAAAATAAAGAATACATACAATTTGAAAACCAGTAACACAAGTCTCAATTGATAATAAATCATATTTTATTAATGATGACTTTTTTGAGTTACAACCAAGTGCCTCTTTTCAAACCCCTGTGAGAGTATGGACCAAAATCAAACTTAGAAGTCTAGGATGGAATTTTAACAATCATACAAAGACAACTGGTGTTTGAAAGAAAAATACCAAGACTGAAATGTACTAGATCAACCAAGCCACAAGTTCATCAAGTATTGACTCGACAAATTAGTCTTAATCAGATCTGAAAATTAATTCAGGAATTCTAATGAAATTAAATAAACTGCCAAGATAAATGAATGACCTTCTGAAGCATGTATATGATTCTAAGTCCTTTTTTCTTTGCCACTTTTAGAATGATCCTATTGTCAACATGAGGATTTAGCTCTTATAGAACTCAAAAAATGAAAGAATGAATATAAAAAATCTCAATTGAAACAAGAGAAAGCCTTATAAGAAGTATTTCTCGCTAATTCCTCATGCCTTCCTTGTACTTATTTTCTTCCTTTTATTCTTTAGAAGATAGTTCTTCAATTAGTTGAACTACTTTTGGTTACTAAAGTTAAATAAATTTAGTTAATAAATAGGACAAATATTTTATATGATAAGGATAATCAATAAGTATGAACAATATTTTTTGAATCAAAGGGAAGTATGTATAAAGCAATTTTGTAGAAATATGTGAGAATGGGGAATAGGTTTTGGTTGAGTATTTTTTGAATCGAAGGACAATATGTATAAATCAATTTTGGAGGAAGATGTCATAATGGAGAATAGGTTTTGGTTGGTGTCTGTTTAGGCCTTTTGAATGAATGTAACATGTCTATTCTAATGATGAATATAAATGTTTTTTTTTTCTTCTGTTAAAAAAAGATAACGATAATCAATAAATAATATAATAACTAAATAGGTGAGGTCCCCCTCTATCATGCATATTTTATTTCAATAGTCATTTCTTTCTTTTCCTTTTCGCTCCATAATATTATCAAATTAAAAATCATCAACACCATATAGTGTACCATAAACATGCATAAAAAATACCATAACATATATCACTTGTATCTCCCATAATTTAACATGATATTTTAAGCCTCAAAGATAAATATCATGGTTTTACCATCCGTCCAAAATAGTAAAGTCATAGCCAAGTATCAATTAAAGCAAAGTCAAAATAATTCAGGGAATTTCATTCTAAAGAATTATTCTTTTTCCTTGATGAAGTCTTCATACTGAGACTTCTTCTCTTCCATATGTGCTACTTCTAGATGCAACTCACTTACATTTCTCTTTCCACTGCTTGTTGATTTCATATTGGAGTGAGCAGAGGAAGAAGAATTAGCCATATTGGGAGATGTGATTGGTTGTTTGCCTTTAACTATCCTAGAGTTATGGATGCGAGTTTTGTGATATTTAGTTGGTGGTGGTGGAGAAGGAGGCATAGACTCATTTGTAGCAACAATATTGTTGAAATATTGTAACTGCAAAGAGTATTCTATTTATTATTGAGTTATTATTCATCCGATCAATCCCCTTTTGTGGATTGATCATGTCAGGCATTGTAATTGACCAAATCCCCTTTTACGGATTGGCCAAACCCTAATTGTATTACTCAAATTAATAAGTCGGCCCCCAGGCCTAATTAAAGTGTTTTTAACCACTAAGAAGACAAGTCGGCCCTGCACAGTGAAGATACACCTTTCCAACGCCTGCCAGCTTGTTTAAATAAATGAAGCCAATGCTTCATTATCTCACCCACTCATTCGTTCATCAAGTGCACAAGTTTGGTAGTTGTAGTTGGGAAAAGAAAGAAGAGAGAGGCTCATTGCTCAGTGTTGTATATTCTCTAGTGTTTTGGTTGATAGTCTTGGCATTGTATTGACTATCTATATTAAGGAAGTTTTTGCTGGGTTTTCTTCCCCATGAGGGTTTCCCAGGATAAATGATGTGTATCTTGTGATTGTGTTTCTCTTAGTGATCCTACCTATGCTATTGTTATCTAGTAAATTGAAAAGAAACCTAATAATAGCTCAAAACTTAACATGGTATCAAAGCTAAGTTGAAGAGAGCACCTTTCACTGGATAAGCAAAAACGTCACTATTGTCATACAAGAAAATTAGGGTTTTCTATTGAAGAGGAATTTCAGCCTAAAACTCATCAAGGAAGTGTGCCCTAGCCTAGCGAACGCTTTGGCAACCTCATCACACTTTTTCAGTGGACAAAATGCCCGAAAAGTGAAACCCTAGTTTTCACTAGTATAGAAAACCAGGAAACCAGAACCAGTACTAGAAGTACCGGTCCAGAATTCCACTAGCCCAATTTTAAGGGGCAAAATTTGCATTTTCTGAAATCTTAATAATTAATAATTTTTAATTTTTAATTTTAGGTTTTCTAGAGAGTTGATCCTTAGTTCTCCCTCTCCGTTTAATATTTATCACTACTCTCTCATTTTTTTTACTCAAGAATTGATATCTTGAAGATGGATCCTGATATGGATTTGAAACGTCGACAAGAAAACATAAATACTGTGGATTCTTCGACTCATAAAATACGAAATAACTCTTACCACATAAATCTTACTTATCAAATTCAAGAGATTGACCTCTTAAATGTTTTGAAAGATGAGAATTAGTGGACATAAGACAATAAATTATTAAGGAGGCCTATTTTGAGCTTACCTTTGAAGGTCTTCTCTTTGATCCTGGATTTCAATGTCCCTAGATATAGCTTCCCAAGAACACTCAACTTCTTCCCTTGCATGGGAAGTTTCAAGAATTAAATCAAAAGACAAGATGCAATGTTTCTTTGATCATGAAACATTAAGTTAGGTTGTGGTTGGGTAGACAAAGTCATTAATAAAATAATACAAATCAGAATATACAAAAGATTAAAACTAGAGAATAAAAAGATCACTCCTCAGTATGGTCACCAAATAAATGTTGATGCGAGGAATGGAAAGTCCTCACTCAAATATTTTCGAATCTCACTAGGCTAGGGTAAGATATGTGGGAATGTTACCTTAAGATTATAGCCTACTCAAAATTATCAATCATCCTTCAACAAATATGTTATTGGGTCTAATGTTATTTTCATGTTGTATGCTTTTGCTAAAAAAAATTAAAAAAATGTTTGTGTATGAATGTTTATACAATTAAAATGAACAAAATAAAGAATACATACAATCTGAAAACCAGTAACACGAGTCTCAATTGAGAATAAATCATATTTTATTAATGATGACTTTTCTGAGTTACAACCAAGTGCCTCTTTTCAGACTCCCGTGAGAGTATGGACCAAAATCAGACTTCGAAGTCTAGGATGGAATTTTAACAATCATACAAAGAAAAATGGTGTTTGAAAGAAAAATACCAAGACTGAAATGTACTAGATCAACCAAGCCACAAGATCATCAAGTATTGACTCGACAAATTAGTCTTAATCAGAATTGAAAATTAATTCAGGAATTCTAATGAAATTAAATAGACTGCCAAGATAAATGGAATGACCTTCTGAAGCATGTCAAAAGTATATGATTCTTATTCCTTTTTTATTTTCCACTTTTAGAATGATTCTATTGTCAATACGAGGATTTAGCTCTTATAGAACTCAAAAAATGAAAGAAAGAATATAAAAAATCTCAATTGAAACAAGAGCAAGCCTTATAAGAAGTATTTCCCGCTAATTCCTCATGCCTTCCTTGTACTTATTTTCTTCCTTTTATTCTTTAGAAGGTAGTTCTTCAAGTAGATGAACTACTTTTAGTTACTAAAGTTAAATAAATTTAGTTAATAAATAGGACAAATATTTTATATGATAAGGATAATCAATAAGTATGAACAACATTTTTTGAATCAAAGGGTGGTATGTATAAAGCAATTTTGTAGAAATATGTGAGATTGGGGAATAGGTTTTGGTCGAGTATTTTTTGAATCAAAGGAAAATATGTATAAATCGGTTTTGGAGGAAGATGTCAGAATGGAGAATAGGTTTTGTTTGGTGCTTGTTTAGGCCTTTTGAACGAATGTAACATGTCTATTCTAATGATGAATATAAATGATTTTTTTTTCTTCAGTAAAAAAAAGATAATGATAATCAATAAATAATATAATAACTAAATAGGTGAGGTCCCCCTCTATCATGCATATTTTATTTCAATATTCATTTATGTCTTTTACTTGTCGCTCCATAATATTATCAAATAAAAAATCATCAACACCATAAAGTATACCATAAACATGCATAAAAAATACCATAACATATATCACTTGTATCTCCCATAATTTAACATGATATTTTAAGCCTCAAAGATAAATATCATAGTTTTGCCATCTGTCCAAAATAGTAAAGTCATAGCCAAGTATCAATTAAAGCAAAGTCAAAATAATTCAGGGAATTTCATTCTAAAGAATTATTCTATTTCCTTGATGAAGTCTTCATACTGAGACTTCTTCTCTTCCAGAAGTGCTACTTCTGGATGCAACTCACTTACATTTCTCTTTCCACTGCTTGTTGATTTCATCTTGGAGTGAGTAGTGGAAGAAGAATTAGCCATATTGGGAGATGTGATTGGTTGCTTTCCTTTGTATATCCTAGAGTTATGGAGGCAATTTTTGTGATATTTAGTTGGTGGTGATGGAGAAGGAGGCATAGACTCATTTGTAGCAACAATATTGTTGAAATATTGTAACTGCAAAGAGTACTCTATTTACTATTGAGTTATTATTCATCTAATCAATCCCTTTTTGTGGATTGATCATGTCGGCCATTGTAATTGACCAAATCCCCTTTTGTGGATTGACCAAACCCTAATTGTATTATGCAAATTAAGAAGTCAGCCCCCAGGCCTAATTAAAGTGGTTTTAACCACTAAGAAGACAAGTCGGCCCTGCCCAGTGAAGAGACACCTTTCCAATGCCTGCTAGCTTGTATAAATAAATGAAGCCAATGCTTCATTATCTCACCCACTCATTCACTCATCAAGTGCGCAAGTTTGGTAGTTCCAGTTGGGAGAAGAAAGAAGAGAGAGGCGCATTGCTCAGTGTTGGATATTCTCTAGAGTTTTGGTTTATAGTCTTGGCATTGTATTGACTATCTATATTAAGGAAGTTTTTGTTGGGTTTTCTTACCCATGAGGGTTTCCCAGGATAAATGATGTGTATCTTGTGATTGTGTTTCTCTTAGTGATCCTACCTATGCTATTGTTATCTAGTAAATTGAAAAGAAACCTAATAATAGCTCAAAATTTAGCATGGTATCAAAGCTAAGCTAAAGAGAGAACCTTTCATTGGATAAGAAAAAACTTCATTGTTGTCGTACAAGAAAATTAGGGTTTTCTATTGAAGAGGAATTTTAGCCTAAAACTCATCAAGGAAGTGCGCCCTAGCCTGGCGAACGCTTTGGCAGCCTCATCACACTTTTTCAGTGGACAAAACTCCCTGAAAATGAAACCCTAGTTTTCACTGGTACCGAAAACTAGAAAACCAGGAAACTAGAACCAGTAGAAAAAGTACCAGTCCAGAATTCCGCTAGCCCAATTTGAAGGGGAAAAATTTGGATTTTCTAAAATCTTAATAATTAATAATTGTTAATTTTTAATTTTAGGGTTTCTAGAGAGTCGATCCTTAGTTCTCCCTCTCCCTTTAATATTTATCACTACTCTCTCATTGTTTTATTGATATCTTGAATATGGATCCTGATATGGATTTGAAACGTCGACAAGAAAACATAAATACTGTGGATTCTTTGACTCATAAAATCCCAAATAACTCTTATCACATAAATCTTACTTATCAAATTCAAGAGATTGACCTCTTAAATGTTTTGAAAGACGAGAATTAGTGGACATAAGACAATAAATTATTAAGGAGGCATATTCTGAGCTTACCTTTGAAGGGCTTCTCTTTGATCCTGAATTTCAATGTCCCGAGATATAGCTTCCCAAGAACACTGAAGTTCTTCCCTTGCATGGGAAATTTCAAGAATTAAATCAAAAGACAAGATACAATGTTTCTTTGATCAGGAAACCTTAAGTTAGGTTGTGGTCGGGTAGACAAAGTCATTAATAAAATAATACAAAATAGAATATACAAAAGATTAAAACTAGAGAGTAAGAAGATCACTCCCCAGTATGGTCACCAAATAAATGTTGATGCGAGGAATGGAAATTCCTCACTCAAATATTTTCGAATCTCACTAGGCTAGGGTGAGATATGTGGGATGTTACCTTAAGATTATAGCCTACTCAAAATTATCAATCATGTAACATACATCTAAGTAGGCTATAATCTTAAGGTAACATACGAGCTACAAATATGTTATTGGGTCTAATGTTATTATCATGTTGTATGTTTTTGCTAAAAAAAATAAAAAAAAATGTTTGTGTGTCTATGTTTATACAATTAAAATGAAAAAAATAAAGAATACATACAATCTAAAAACCAGTAACACAAGTCTCAATCGAGAATAAATCATATTTTATTAATGATGACTTTTTTGAGTTACAACCAAGTGCCTCTTTTCAAACCCCTGTGAGAGTATGGACCAAAATTAGACTTAGAAGTCTAGGATGGAATTTTAACAATCATACAAAGACAACTGGTGTCTGAAAGAAAAATACCAAGACTAAAATGTACTAGATCAACCAAGCCACAAGCTCATTAAGTATTGACTTGACAAATTAGTCTTAATCAGAACTGAAAATTAATTCAGGAATTCTAATGAAATTAAATAGACTGCCAAGATAAATGAATGACCTTCTAAATCATTTCAAAAGTATATGATTCTTAGTCCTTTTTTCCATTGAAGTTTCCTTGACTCATTCCATTGAGAATCCATGTGAACTTTGGCATAGAAAACTAGCTCACATCAACTACAAGGAATTACCATATGTAACCAAAGCAGTCACAGGTCTACCAAAATTCAAGTTTGACCATGAAGGTGTGTGCAATGGATGTGCACAAGGAAAGAACATCAAGAACCCTTTCCCAACGAGAGACAATAAAGTAGAAGGAGTCTCAGAGCTCATCCACTTAGATGTGTGTGTCCCAATTCCATCAACCTCCATTAGTGGGTATGTATACTATGTGTCTTTTATTGATGACTATTCTTGCAAAACCTGAGTTTACTTTTTGAAATCAAAAGATGAAGTGTTCAGTAAATTCAAGGAATTCAAAGCCTTCATAGAGAATCTCTCTGAAATAAAGATCAAGATACTCAGGTCAGATAATGGAGGAGAATACACCTCAAAAGAGTTTATAAACTTTTGTAAAGATTTCGGGATCAAGACACAACTCACCACTCTCTACAATCCTCAACGAAATGGTGTAGTAGAAAGAAAGAACATAACTATGATGGAAGCAATGAAGACTATGATCCATGATCAATATCTTCCAGTGCACTTATGGGAAGAAGAAACAAGAACAACAATATATGTATATAAAAAATTATCCCATAGTGCACTTGGGTTCAAAACCCCCGAAGAGATGTTCTTCGGAAAGAAACCAGAAGTAAGCAATCTCAAAATATTTGGCTATCCAGTATTTGTACACATTCTGAAATAGAAGAGAACCAAGTTGGATCCTTCAGGAAAGAAGGGAATATTTGTTGGATATTGTGAGGTCTCCAAGGCCTTCAGAATTTATATCCCAGGTTACCATCATATTGATATCAATAGAGATGTAACCTTTGATGAAAATGCAACACTCAAGAAATAAAAAAGATACCAGCTTGAAGAAGTATATGAAGAAGAACCTGTGGCTCCAAGAGTTGCAGAACTAGAGAGGGAAGTCATAACTTCCCTTGATGAGGAGATTTCATAAGATCGTGACATAATAGAATATCAAGAACCTCCCCAGATGAGGATCTCCCACAAGAGAAAGTCAACCTGGGAAAGAGAACTTATTCAAGATGGCTCGAAGTATGGTGCCCTCGAAGGAACCATGAGACAAGTCAAGAAAATGTTGGTAACCACACATGATTTTGATATTTAACATGATCGAAAGAGATTACACTTTTTTGTAGCTGCCATCACCTCCAATTTGTAAATTTTTTTTTGAGATTCGAAACAATTTTTGGATTAAATCTTACCTTATTGAATCTTTATCGTTTGCATTTTCGTTTGTTTTATTTTTAATTCATGACTGTAAGCATGAATTTAAACATAAAACTTAGCTTGGTTTAACAATATTTTACCTTAGAAATATCATTACAAGAGCCACCCATATGTGATTAAAATTCAAATCTTATGAAATGGTTGATTAATCCATTTTTGTTTTATTATGGTTGTTATGAATTCAATGGTTCAATAGTTCATTGTCGAAATGTTTTGATGCATGAAGAACCTTGGTTATTTGTTGATATTCTTCTCATGAGTTTAATGTTCATATCAACATTCATGCCAATGAGTACAGGCATGTTGTACTTGCATTTTCACCTTACCTTGTTGGACCAAAACATTAATGAATTTATTCATTATGTGCATAGGGTTTTGTACTCTGTAGATTTTTGCACTCATCGCGAGAGATGGTATGGAATTCTATGAACCCTATGGTTTTCTTTCTCTCTATTTCTCCTATACAAGTTATGATAGCCCCCAGGCTCTGCTATTTTCATGCTTCCACTCTCCGCTCAGACTTGTTTCTGTTGCTCGCTCGATGGGAACCTAAAACTATTTCGAGTGATTTTGTTGCATCCTTATCACAGTGGTCATGGCACCCGTCGTTCCTATAGAGACGAATGGATGCCAAGCCTTACTATCTCATGACGACGCTATTGATGACCTAAATGATCATGGGTGGAATGTATTCCTCAAGAAATTAGAGGGCTATAATCTCCAGGTTGCAAAAGATTTTACACAAACCTTTGACGGTTTCAGAGCCAAGATTGAAGACATACAGTTGGAATTGACAGAGGATTTCGTGAGCAAAGCAACAGAGCTCCCATCAAAGGGTGAGAGGTGGTTTAAAAATTCAAGAATAGAAGAGGTCACGTGGAGTTTATTTGTGACCTCCTATAAAACCACTTGTTGTATAAAGGTATTCCTATCGCTCTGTTAAAACCTAGATGGAATAGTCTACTTTTAATTCTGAAGAAATTTGTTACGTGCAAATGTCGATACGGGCTGGTTTTTATTTACCATATTTGTTTGCTTATGAATTTCATAGGGTTCAAATTAGATATTCCCTTTTACCTATTGATGAGTCTTTACAAGATGTCCAAGCGTTACAAGTGACATGGTATCAATTCGAGCCTGTTTCACCATGGACTCGTTAAAATCTTGTTGGTGTATCATCTGTCGAACATAGGTGACAATTGGGAGACCTTTATGATAAGAAATGGCTTCACCCAGACTGACACTAACTCGGACAGGACAGTGGTTGAAAGCCAGTTCGTTAATTCAATTGATGGACCAAAATTTATTGTTAAAACCCCTCTAGATAAAGGATTACCATGTAGGTTTTCACTTGCAATATCTTTGGAAAAAGTGACTGCCGAATTAAAGGGAAAAGATCCTCATGTGCCTGTGAATGATGCTAGTTTAAACGTTAATGTTAAATCTGATGTCAAGAAACTTTGTAAAGGAAGGAAACAACAATGCATAGATTTGAGTTTCAAGAATAAGAATGTTGGTCGTCTAATATTTAGAAAACTAACAAACTGAAAGGGTAATCATCTGAGCTCAATTGAACCGATCAAGATTGATGACCGGTGTTCAGATCATGAGATAGATGATTTCTTGGCACGTGAAGACCCAAAAAATCAGTGTTCCAGGAGGGAGGTTATCATCCATGTTGAACCATATGATTTCATGACCAATTTACCCCCATGTCTTAAGGGTAAAGAAGGATTTTTGAGTATTGGGCACGATCTGTAACAAACCGCAGGTAATATTGAAGCACCCATGGTCAACTGTGTCCCGCCTCGATCTTCCATCTCCCCGTTACATTGTGATAGCTGCCTCGATTGGGTAGAGCATTACTATACATATGTTCCTCTCTTACAGCCCTGAATTAGAGCCTTAACTGCTCAGAACGATCTGTTGAAACAAGAGAACCTTGATCTCAAGGCACATGCAGAGAGGGAGAATAAACAAATAAAAAGGGTTGGAAATATAATCATTAAGAATACGACCAGTTTCAAAGCAATTATAAACTCTGAACTGTCTGATCCGTCTTTGGCTAATTTTTAATGGTAAAATGATTTTATTTTCATTTTTGTTATCTAAGTCTAAATAAGTAGATTTGAATTTTGATTTCATTTGCTAAAAATAAGACTAGCTACATAATCTATGATTCTGTAGCTAGTCTCTTTTGAATAATAATTAGTAATTAGTAATTAGTAATTGTTTTTCTAATATATCAAATTGGTTTTGCTATTTTCAGAAAATGGAAGATTATGTTGTTGATTGCCTGGAGCAAATACTTTCAATTATACTCTTAAATGTTCAATAGTTTCTCCTTTTTTATGTTTTATAAAACTTTGGTTTAATTTTGAACAAACCAACTCTTGTATGAGTGGTTTCCAGTTCACTATTTTTGAAATATTACTTGATTTTGGGAGATTCAACTCTATCATGTGTGATATGAGCTTTTGGATCTTGAATTAGTTTAAATATTGTTCACTCTTGTTAGTATGGAGGCTTGGATTTGGACGCATTATGGACATGTAACTTTCAAGACTATATGGACAAGCTTTTTCACTCTTTGTCTTTAGACCAGTGTGGAGCTTTCCCATTACGTTTTGCCTTTTATATTATGGAATGTTAATATGTTATACAGTTTTAGTCTTATCAACATATGATATTTCATTTTATTCAGCACTTTAAATTATGTTTGTAATTTGTTGTTCATATATCACATCTGTGATCATTATTTCATTTAAATATCATTGATTTATGCTTGATGTTAAGTGATGTATTACATGAATGCTTTATATTAAATTTATTTTACTAAAGTGTTCATCATTACAAGATCACCGGATCTATGCATTTATTACTCTGCTCTTATATCTTTTCTCCAAGAAATACCTATGAGTTTATTCTAAGGATGATAGCACAAGCTTGTTACAGGTTCTTCTCACAGGCAAGATAGCTGGGAGTTTGGATTGCGCAGAGACACAAACTCATTAGTTGATTAATCTCAGGTTAGTTTTACTCCTATTCTTTTTATGTTATTAGTTTATTTAAAAATGAAATAGGAACAATTTATATTGGCTTTGATTGTTATTATGTTCTCGTTTCGAATTATGTTTTATTAGTGTTTTAGATTTTTATTTATTTTTATTATGTTTATTATTAAACAAAAAATATAAAATTTATGTGCTTTCTTTATCTACTTCATAAACAATTGCAAAAAGCCTTGATTGCGCAAGACATCCACCAAATCTTGCAAATTGTAAATACCCTGTTCATAATCACATGTTCATATTTACGTTTCTCCTTTAACACTTGTAGATAATTTAGTTCATGTACATAGTGTCATAATTTATTTTAGATTAGTTTTCTTTGTTTTGTTATTTTAGGATTTTAGTTGGCCAACGAAGCCATGAAACCTGTCAGGTCATTTCACTCCAAACGACTTGGGTTATTTAGACAACCCCGGTCTGGATTTGACCTTCCAGTTGACGGTGTGTCACCTACGCCCATCAAAAAATGGTGCTAGAAGGAGGGTCTGAATTTAATTGATGGCACATGGAGGTCGCAAGACTCCTCCCCCACACACTCGCTCCCCTATCGTAATGTGTAGTTTCTTAGACAACAATGTTACACTTGAAACAACAACTACCTCAATCAATAACCTTGATATTCCTATTGAACCAATCACACCAGTTCCTCAAGGGGTCGATGTCCAAGAAATTGTTCGTCAGTCACTTATCAGAACTCATAGTGCCTTAGCTCGTATCAAACAACTTGTTAGGCCGCTTAATCAACCTCTTGATTTCACAAATATCTAACAATAACTCCGAGGCACTGGTCTTCCTAAGAACCCTTTTGGTGATAATACTACCAATCTTCTCTAAACACCTATGCTTGGATCAGGAGGAGCTAGTATCCCACCTTCCCCACTTGGTTCGTCTCCATCCTCTTCAGGAGGAGAATCTTTAGACGAAGGCAGTTCTTTATCAGAACCATCTCATACTTTGACACCACCAACTCCCATGGAAAAACAAAACAATCCTACTAGACCTTAGCTTGATCAAGATGTCGTGGTTGTACCCAGACCTCAACACCCATTACCAAAACACTCGGAGAAATGGTTTCCTAAATTTGATCCAGATTCGAAACAATCTGTCGAGGATCACATCAAAACATTTATGTTGGCCATTAGACTCCGAAGTGTTGAGCATGAGGATGTAGTATGCAAATTATTTCCTTATACTTTTGAGGGGAATGCCTCCACATGGTATTTTTCCCAGCAACCCCAAACCATCGTCTCTTGGGACAAGTTTGAAACTTGTTTCTTGAAAAAAATTGGAGATGATAAATCTCTTGAAGTCTTGGTTATGGAACTCTCCAGTCTAAAATTGAATCCTAAGGAAAAAGTGAAAGACTTTAACCAAAGATTTCTCACTTTAAAGAACAAAATCCCTGCAGAAAGTCTAATTGTTGCATATTATACTAAAGCCTTGCACAATAATATAGCCATATGGGTTAAAATATCTAAAAATAACACATTGTTAGAAGCCTTTGAGGAGGCAAGCCAAATTGAGAAAGATATATTAATCTTAAAAGACAATCTTAGCAGTGAAGCTGAAACAACCTCATCTTTTAAAAAGAAAGTAGAAATTCTTGTTAGGCCACCCCAACTTAAGAATCAACAAGAAAATTTAGACTTAGAAAGCTTGCAGAAAGCTTTCCAAAAATTGTCCAATCAGGTCGTTGACTTGAAGAGATCAGCCGAGGAGGCATCAACAAGCAAAGGAAGTTTTAAACCTCCTTTCATAAAACCTTTTCCTCCCAATTGGCCAAACCCGACCACAAAAGGTCTAAATTTTGAAAGTTTACAATATGCTTTGCAAACCATCTTAGAAGCATATGATAATTTTGTTTTTGTCCCACCTGATAACTCTGAAGATGTAGTAGAGGAAGAGGTACCAGAAGAGGAAGATTCATCTCCTCTTGTTTTTGTTCACTTATCGGATAGTATTTTCCAAGCAAACTTCGAAACTGTCCACCCCTACAATACAAGAAGCAAAACCCAAAACAAACCCTCTTCTGAAATGAGTAAAAATGTGTTTCTGAAACAATCAAAGAAAGCTGAAATTAAACAAAGCTTACCAGCCCTTGTTTTAGAATACGATTTAACTGAAGATCTAAAAAAATTGAGGGCTAATATTTATGTTTTTGAGCTGCTGAAATTTCCCCTTATTTTGCAGAAAATGCTTCAAAGTATCATTGAAAATGGAAAAAAGAATGATCCTAACAGCAAACAATCAACATAAATTGATTTAAATGCAGCCAAAAGGGTCCCAACTAAAACGACATATGAACCTCCAGAGAAAAGGGACTTAGCAGAAAAAACTGTATGAAATGTAGATAAAACTGTTTTAGGGACAACAACTAAAAATCAACAGAATTCTGTTGTTAACGCTCGAAAAAATGTCTCGCCTTTTTTGTTAACCTTTGAAATTTTTAATCAGAATGTACGTAATTGCATGGTCGATTCTGGTGCATCATCAAACATGATGCCTCTATCTGTTTGCCAAAAAATTAATGCGAAAGTTAAACCTTTTGATCTTAAAATCATTCAACTAGATTGAACTAACATTAAAGTTATTGGTGAACTTAAGAATGTGTTGATTAGATTATCATCCAATCCTAAGGTTCATCAGATAATTGATATTATCGTTGTGGATATCCTTGAATTTTATGGGTTTTTTTAAGCAGGGATTGGTCGGAGTGCATGGTTACTTTGCCACAGATTGGTCTCACTTGTGGTTTCCTGAAAATGGACATCCCAACAAAATCAAGATAAATAAAGAACACTATCTTAAGCATATCGTAACCAATCTAAATGACACAAATGAACCTTTCATTACATTTGCTAATTCATTTGAATCGTAGGTAATGAATACCTTCTTTGGTAATTTCATGACCGAAATCTCTCCCATCATTGATCTTGCAGAGCAATCTGAAGTTGTAACATATACTCAAACATCAGCTTCACCAAATATGCCAAGTATTTTCGACGACGCACATATATGGTCCTTATACTTTGACGGATCCACATCCAAAGAAGGAGCAGGCGTTGGTTGTGTACTCATCAATCCTACAGGTAATAAGACTTTCATTACTTGTCGGTTATAGTTCGAATGTACCAATAACACGGCCGAATATGAAGCACTTCTACAAGGACTCATGAAAGATTTGGATATGGATGTGCGGAATTTGATAGTATTTAGTTGTTACACATCAAGATTACTCACTTCGATAGTGTCACAAGTGTCGCAAGTGTCGCATTTTTCTCACAAGGTCGCAAGTGTCGCATGTTGCTCACAAGTGTCACAAGTGTCAGGGAAGCATACTGCCATGATGCCTATGTCATACCTATAACGACATGAGAAGGACACTTAAAACACCTCAAAATTTTGATTTGGAAGAGGAGAAATGAGTCAGCAGGCTTACAAACCTTTTGCCATCTGAAAGCACCTCAAAAATTGAGGTTTTGGAGGGGAGCGCTCCCCTATACCTCTTCTGGGAGCGTCGACGCTCCCCCTTACACTGTCTGGGAGCGTTATAAAGCTCCTATGGCCCTTTTGAGGGAGTGCTATGGATTTTGAAAGCGTTGGTGTTCCCCTAAAGCCTATTAGAGAGCGCTACAGTGCTCTGATGGTCCTTTTGAGGGAGCGCTACCTATTCTGGGCAGTAGTTGAGTTTTTGAGATGAATGGGGGAAGGATATTTTCATTCTTAGAAGGCAGTTGAGCTCGAATCCCTAGTCCAACCATGCTCTTAGGGCAGATCCTCAACTGAAGGAGGCAAATCCTCAACCTCCCCAAGAATATCTCAAGTGGTTAAAGCCTCTCCAAGGCTATATAAGAAAGCTTTCTAATGGTGAAAGGGGACTGGAAAAGGAGAATCACACCAAACTTATGATCTCATAAGTGGTGCTGGAACAGAGATTTTTTGGAAGCAAGAGACCTATGATCTCATAGGGAGCAATTGGTGAAGCTATCATCATTCAGATCGTGGATCTTTTTGAGAAAGGGGTAGACAAGGAGGACTTGGCAGAGCTACTGCAATTCATCTATGGCTGTAAGCAATGTTTTGTCCTCATTAATATAATTTACTTGGCCTATTTCTTTCTAGTTCGTGTCTGATCTTACATAAACTTATCATTGATAGATAGATCTGTTTTCAAGCTAACATCAATAGAGTAGGAAGTGGTTGTACTTTTTTTGTCTACAGGACTCATCGAGGAGCGAAAGATTGGAGCTCGACTCGGAGCGTGCAAGGACAAATGTCGATAAAGAGGTACTTATGTTCTCCTTCCTCCTCAGGCATTAGTTTGTATAGATCTGAAAGGAAGTCAGTGTCCATGTTAAGCACTTTCTGTCTTAGAGTTAAGAGTTTATCTCTCTGAGGCAATCTACCTATCCGTAGGGATATTTTCCTACAACATTAGTGATTCAGAAATTCTATTTAGGAAGGTAAGAAACGCCATAAATTGCTTATCGTCACATTTGAAAATCTACCAGACAGAGGTATGGAGTTTAATGCATAAATTTTCAGCATTCAACATAAATTCCATTCCTAGGTTGAGTAATTTAGAAGCTAATTTATTGTCCAATGTTACTTCTAAACTATTGCCCACTGAAGGTCTTTCCCCTAATGTGTTTTCAATTGAATTGTTGTTCAAACCGTCGATCTCGGATACTATTACAAATTGAAGAGTATTCTACGATGACCAACAGATTATCAACTTCCTCCATATGGAAGATACTTTCCAAGGTGCAGTCATTGATGAAGGCACTCATGATGAGAACCTATGAAACTTCACGGTAATATCAGATCCTAGATCCCCTGAATCGACATCCGATCTGGTAAACTCTATCCCTAGATCTGTTGTAAGACTAGAGAAATTTTATGACTTGCATGATAAATTTAGAGGGATAGTTAATTGTAAAATGAACAGTTCTTCTTTGATTTATGAGATGGTTAATTTAGGAACAAAGGACAATCCTCAAAATATTAATCTGGGAACATGATGTTTCGAGCAAGAACGATCTTCTTTTATAAAATTGTTTAAATAATTTAAAGAAGTTTTTGCTTGGACGTATGATGACTTGAAAGCATTCGACCCCAACATCATACTACATGTTATTCCCATGAAACCCCATACGCATCTTTTTCAACAAAAATTGAGGAAGATGCATCCTAAATTGGAACCCATTGTTAAAAAAGAAATGAATAAATTACTAACTACAAAGATAATTTTCCCAGTGAGGCACACACAATGGGTGTCTAATCTAGTCCCTGTAAGGAATAAAAGTGGTGAAGTTCGGCTCTGTGTCGATTTCTGGAACCTAAACCGATCATCTGATAAAGATAACTACCCTATTCCTCCAATGGAACAAATTCTCCAGTAGGTGTTTGGTTCCAAAAGACTATCTTTGCTAGATGGATTTTCAGGATACAACGAGGTCCTCATGTCTCCGTTAGATCAACTTAAAACCACCTTTCTCACCCCATGGGGCACTTATGCCTACAGGAAAATGCCTTTTGGAATGATAAACGTCAGTCCCACTTTACAGAGAGCAATGGACATTTCTTTCCATGGCCTCATTAACCAATCGGTCATGGTCTACCTTGATGATGTCAACGTCTTCTCTAAAAACAAGAAAGATCACTTGTCTCACCTCAGGGTTGTCCTGGAATGATGTCACAAGTTCGTCATATCTCTCAACCCTAAGAAACCGGTCTTTGTAGTGGAGCAAGGTAAAATTATTGGGTTTATAATGTCTAAGGATGGAATGATTATTGACCCTAAAAGAACCCAAGCTATTGCTAAAATTCACCCTCCTTCTTCCAAAAAGGCCATGCAGTCCTTTTTGGGAAAGATTAATTTCGTCAGAAGATTTGTCCCAAGCTTCTTAGAAATGGTAAGACCATTACAGAATTTAATAAAAAAAGATGTTTTGTATCGTTGGGGACCACAAGAAAGTCACGCCTTCGATTCAATTAGAAAAACAATAATAGAAGCCCCTTCCTTGATGAGTCCCAATTTTTCTCAGGATTTCACTCTTTATACCTTTGCTTTTGACCGATCTTATGTTGTTGTGTTAACACAGAAAAACTTTGAAAGAAATGAGATACCCATTGCCTTCATGAGCTTAGATTTCAAAGGAGCAGAGCTTAACTACCCAACAGTAGATCAATAAGCATATGCTTTTTTCAAAGCAGTGAAACATTTCCGGTCATACCTGTTGAAATCCAGAACCAAGTTTATTATTCCTTACCCAGCTGTAAGAAACCTATTAGTACAAAAAGAAGTGGGTGAGAAAAGGGAAAATTGGATGATGTCATTACAGGAATATGACCTCGAAATAACCCTTGCATAGATTGTTAGAGGTCAAGGCCTGTATAAGTTAGTGGTTGATTCAATTGAAGAACAAGAAAGTCAAATAAAGACCTCAACTATCAATTAGCCTGACGAAAAATAGATCAGTTGTGCACAAGTTACTGGCAATTCTTGGTATGAGAATATTAAATTTTATTTGACACATGGATCTGCTCCTCGTAATCTTGACCCTAAAAGCAAAAGAACACTTAGTCTTAAATCTGCATCTTTCTAGTTAATCAATGATGTATTATTTCGAAATCACTTTGATGGTGTTCTTATGCGTTGTTTAGAAAAAGAAGAGTAAAAAAAAGTGCTATATGAACTTCATGCAGGTGAAGCCGGTGGTTATTTCAGTGGAGATACCACCGCTCACAAATTAATAAGAGCTGGATACTATTGACCCACCCTGTTTAGATATGCCCATGTGTTGTGTCGTAAATGCATAATCTTCCAAAAGGTTGCAGGACGGTTAAAAAAGGAATCATTCCCTTTGCAGCATGTTACTGTAGATTCCTCTTTCCAGCAATGGGGTCTTGACATCATAGGACCGATTAATCCCTCTTCTTTGCAGCAACACAAGTATATCATTACAAAAAAGGGTTATTTTACTAGATGGTCCGAAGTTGTACCTTGAAAAGTGGTGAACACAAATCAGGTAGTATCCTTCCTAAACTCTCATATCATGACTCGTTTCGACATTCCTGAATATCTGGTTTTTTATAACGCCTCTTACTTTTCATCCCTTGATATGAACGTTTTTGCTCTAGAAAAAGGGATTAAACTGAAGTATTTTGCAAGCTACTACCCTAAAGGAAATGTCTTAGAAGAATCAACAAACAAAAATTTGATCAAGATTATTAAAAGGACAGTTTCATAAAATCACAAAAATTGGCACAATGCACTGTATAATGCACTATGGGTTGATAGGATAACACCAAAAGCTTATGTTGGTAATTCCCCTTTCTTCCTTGTTTACGGAAGAGAAGCCATTCTTCCCCCACGTGTTTTACTCCTTTCTCTGCAATTGTCGCAGAAAGTTCAAGAAGAGGAGTGCCTTCCCATAGAAAATCGAATTAATGCCTTGTTAAAATTGGAGGAAGTAAGAACACAAGCAAAGCAAAAATTGGATCAACAGTAGCAAATTGTAAAAATCTGGTTTGATTCAAGTTCTTCTTCAGATAGGGATTTTGATGTTGTAGATATGGTTCTTAAGTGGGATAAAGCTCACGAGGGAAAAGGGGAACACACCAAGTTCCAAAATATGTGGCTGGGACCATTTGTAATTTCTGAAAAATTGGGTCCCAACTCTTTCCGTCTGCATAATTTTGAGGGACAACCAGACACTTTCTCAGTGAATGGCCAAGCTCTCAAGAGGTATTTCACCTCATGATTTTTGTTCCACTCTTTTGTAAATATATATTTTTTAATTTCTTTTTTGTTTTTGATTTTGGTTCTTTTCATTTTGCTTGGTTTTGATTTGTTTTCTGAAAAATTATGTCTAAGTCACCAACTCATTTGTGGAAGGGAATCAGAATTTTAGTTCATTAGCAACAGTCGATAACTTCCCAAGAACCTAAGTAGTAAATGCTAAAACTCGGATCAACAGAAGTGAGTTTCTGTTCAAATCAGTGTTTCTGGTTTCTCATTGAAATTACAAGTAGACGTGATTGTCATTAATAAACTTCTAACACTGTCCCTGTTTTGAGAAAAACAACTCAACCGTACCTTCCCATCCTCAAGATGATTTCTCAATCGAAATCTAAGTATCCAAATCATGATGAAGGTCATCAAACAGAAGAATAATTGGTGAAAGATCAAAATTTTTCATTCCAAACTATAAAATCTTCAGTATCACCCCGCTCTCTTGAATATTCTTAAGTTCTGCAAACCATAAATGATTTCTATAGGGTTGAAAGCACGATGATGTATGGGAAGTGTATGTAAACCCGTCGAGACACTGAACAAGGCTTCCAGTAGCGAGTAAATGCATGCACGATACCAAGGAAACTTCGTCGGGGTATTGAACAACTCTGCTGGCAGTGAAGTAATGTCGTGTTTGAGAAGATCCTCAAGTCTGTTTCAATTTGATCAAAATGCAAAGGTGACATGTATTATGATTGGATGACTCTTGGACAGGATAGAGGTACTAGAGTGGGTCAAATGACATCCCTGTCGAGGCTATGAACGCATGCTGGAAGCAATGGCTCTGTCAACAGTATCGAAGTCAACTGCATAAACAATCACTACACTCATAATCTAAGTTAGATACCAGATGACATTTAAAAAAAAAAAACATAAATACATATGATGCTAAAGTGCATTATTTTCTGACTTATGATTAGTATGCTTGACCTGTTGTTAACTATTTCTATAAAGTTCATTTCTTCTGATTCACCCTAACATGAATTTTCTGGTGATGCAGAGATAACTGCCTCACCCAGTACGTCGCCATTGTTGGCAGCCACACATGATTTTGATATTTAACACGATCGAAAGAGATTACACTTTTCTGTAGCTGCCATCACCTCCAATTTGTAAACTTTTTTTTGAGTTTCGAAACGATTGTTGGATTAAAGCTTACCTTATTGAATATTTATTGTTTGCATTTTCGTTTGATTTATTTTTAATTCATGACTGTAAGAATGAATTTAAACATAAAACTTGGCTTGGTTTAATAATATTTTGCCTTAGAAATATCATTACAAGAGCCACCCATATGTGATTAAAATTCAAATCTTATGAAATGGTTGATTAATCCATTTTTGTTTTATTATGGTTGTTATGGATTCAATGGTTCGATAGTTCATTGTCGAAATGTTTTGATGCATGAAGAACCTTGGTTAGATGTTGATATTCTTCTCATGAGTTTAATGGTCATATCAACATTCATGCCAATGAGTACATGCATGTTGTACTTGCATTTTTGCCTTACCTTGCTGGCCCAAAAAATTAATGAAGCTATTCATTATGTGCATAGGGTTTTGTACTCTGTAGGTTTTCGCACTCATCGTGAGAGATGGTATGGAATTCTATGAACCCTCTGGTTTTCCTTCTCCCTAATTCTCCTATCCAAGTTATGATATCCCCTAGGCTATGCTATTTTCATGCTTCCACTCTCTGCTCAAACCTATTTCTGTTGCTCACACGATGGGAACCTAAAACTTTTCCGGGTGATTTCTGTTGCATCCTTATCACAGTGGTCATGGCACCCGTCGTTCGTATAGAACCGAATGGATGCCAAGCCTTACTATATCATGACGACACTATTTATGACCTAAAGGATCATGGGTGGGATGTATTCCTCAAGAAGTTCGAGGTCTATAATCTCCAGGTTGCAAAAGATTTTGCACAAACCTTTGACAGTTTCAGAGCCAAGATTGGAGACATACAGTTGGAATCGACAGAGGATTTTGTGAGCAAAGAGACAGGGCTCCCATCAAAGGGCGAGAGGTGGTTTAAAAATACTAGAATAGAAGAGGTCATGTGGAGTTTATTTATGACCTCCTGTAAAACCACTTGTTGTATGAAAGTTATTCATATCGCTCTGTTAAAACCTAGATGGCATAGTCTACTTTTAATTCTGAAGCAATTTATTACGTGCGAAGGTCGATACGGGCTGGTTTTTCTATATCAAATATGTTTGCTTATGAATTTCATAGGGTTCAAATTAGATATGCCCTTTTACCTATTGATGAGTCTTTACAAGATGTCCAAGCATTACAAGCGGCGAGGTATCAATTCGAGCCTGTTTCACCATGGACTCGTTAAAATCTTGTTGGTGTATCATCTGTCGAACATAGGTGAAAATTGGGAGACCTTTCTGATAAGAAATGGCTTCACCTAGACTAAGACTACAAGCAATCCTTTTTTAATTTCAAACCCTAACTCAGACAAGCCAGTGGTTGAAATCTAGTTCCTATGAACAATGCTAGTTTAAATGTTAATGTTAAATCTGATGTTAAGAGACTCTGTAAAGAAAGGAAACAACAGTGCACAGATTTGAGTTTCAAGAATAAGAATGTTGGTCATTTAATCTCTAGAAAACTAATAAACCGAAAGGGTAATCATCTGATCTCGATCGAACCGATCGAGATCGATGATCGGTGTTCAGATCATGAGATAGAGGATTTCTTGGCGCGTGAAGACCCAGAAAATCAGTGTTCCAGGAGGGAGGTTATCACCCGTGTTGAACCATATGATTTTGTGACCAATTTACCCCTGTGTCTTAAGGGTAAATAAGGATTTTCGGGTATCGGGCACGATCTGGAGCAAACCATAGGTAAGATTGAAGCACCCCTAGTCGACGGTGTCCCACCTCGATCTGTCATCTCCCCGGTACACTTTGATAGCTGCCTCAATTGGGTAGAGTGTTACTATACAGATGTTCCTCTCTTACATGCCTAAATTAGAGCCTTGACTGCTCAGAACGATCTGTTGAACAAGAGAACCTTGATTTCAAGGCACATGCAGAGAGGGAGAATAAACGAATCAAGAGGGCTGGAAATATAATCATTAAGAATACGACCAGTTTCAAAGCAATTATATACTCTGAACTATCTGATCCCTCTTTGGATAATTTTTAATGGTAAAAGGATTTTATGTTCATTTCATTCATTTATGTTATCTAAGTCTAAATAAGTAGATTTGAATTTTGATTTCATTTGCTAAAAATAAGACTAGCTACATAATCTATGATTCTGTAGCTAGTCTCTTTTGAATAATAATTAGTAATTCGTAATTGTTTTTCTAATATATCAAATTGATTTTGCTATTTTCAGGAAATGGAAGATTATGTTGTTGATTGCTTGGAGCAAATGCTTTCAATTATACGCTTAAATGTTTAGTAGTTCCTCTTTTTTTATGTTTTATAAAACTTTGGTTTAACTTTGAACAAACCAACTCTTGTATGAGTGGTTTCCAGTTCACTATTTTTGTAATATTACTTGATTTTGGGAGATTCAACTCTATCCTGTGTGATATGAGCTTTTGGATCTTGAATTAGTTTAAATATTGTTCACTCTTGTTAGTAAGGAGGCTTGGATTTGGACGCATTATGGACATGTAACTTTCAAGACTATATGGACAAGCTTTTCACTCTTTGTCTTTAGACCAATGTGGAGCTTTCACATTACATTTTTCCTTTTATATTATGGAATGTTAATATGTTATACAACTTTAGTCTTATGAACATATTATATTTCATTTTATTCAATGCTTTAAATTATGTCTGTAATTTGTTGTTCGTATATTACATCTGTGATCATTATTTCATTTAAATATTAGTGATTTATGATTGATGTTAAGTGATGTATTACATGAATGCTTTATATTAAATTTCTTTTACTAAAGTGTTCATCATTACAAGATCACCGGATCTATGCGTTTATTACTCTACTCTTATATCTTTGCTCCAAGAAATACCTATGAGTTTATTCTAGGGATGATAGCACAAACTTGTTATAGGTTCTTCTCAGAGGCAAGATAGTTGGTAGTTTGGATTGATCTGAAAATAGAAGGCTGACTTGTTATGCTATGCAAGCACCCTCTACTTCATTAAAATAAACTTTACATGACCTTGCTTCATGTGTTAAAATATGCAAGATAAACTTATGTGTTAAGTTCATGTATCTTCTTGTAAATACTTATGTGTGAGGAAATGTTCTTTTAGATGGTTAAATATGTACTTAAAATAAATACCCAGCAACACAACTTGCAGCAAATAAACCATCAAACTCAGAACAATCACAACATGATAAAGGAGTTCACCCCCCTCCGGGCTACATCTCCTTGAGCCTCCATCAATGAGGGCTTCAAACTCCCTGGAGCTTGCTGAAACTTCAATGGTGAAAACCTTGCAGAAGAAGTCTTCAAATGGCCTTGATAATAGTGCCAATGGATTCAGGACGTCCAAAAACCCCTAGCTGGGCTTTTACGGCACCTCAATCGGCCAAAGGATGAAGAAGATAGGCCTCCTGCCATTTTCCTCCTTCAAGCTTACTGAAACTGGTTTGCCAAAACGCACCTCTGTGTGCTTAAACCCAGCACACACGCCATTTAAGGCGTAAAAACCCGGCACCGGGTGCAACCGCGCCAATGGTGCAAACCATAGGACGGTTAGGGCGCCTCCAGCCCCTAACTGCCTAGCACCTGGGCATATGGTCATATGACCTCGCACAAAATAAAAAGGACTTAAGCATTTTAAAAACCGTTTAACCACTTCCACACACTCCGTGTGGTCACATGTTATGAAAGCAAAGGACCACGGCTATGTGAAACCCCACGCGCCAACCGTCAATATGAATTATGGTCATATGCGTTGAACCAAAACCACGGGCCGGGGCCAAGCCCCAGCCCAACCCCCCGCCACTTACACAAATATATGAATTTAAAAATATTAACATACACATATATAACAAAGAACAGGTGGCGGTGCAATGGTCGGCGGAGGTTTGTGAAGGCGCTATACAGTGGAGGAGGTCACGGGTTCAAATCCGGTCGGCTCCACAAAATTTTAAACAACAAACCAATAAACCATTAGCCAATAAAGGGGTGCCACGTGGCAGCCCGTGACTGGGCCACGTGGCACCCAATCATTTGCCCAAACAGTGCCACGTGTCAAGATACCATTAGCCTTCAACTGCCAACTAAAATCTGCCACGTCACTTATGCCACATCAACGTATGGACCTGCCACATCAGTGTACGGACATGCCACGTCAGCATTCGTATGGACTGTACGGACTACACAGTCAACATCCATTTTTTTACCTGTTTGACGATTCAGACAGATCGCGATATCTCTCGCTCCCGACGTCCGTTTGAGACGAAACAAATTGCGCTGGGTTCGTGACGACGAGGGCTACGCTCTCGTTCGTTTTGAGGCAATTCCGAGAACGTTGATTTTTGAGCTAAAATTTGACCCCTGGTCCAGATTTTGATCATGGATTGTGCACAGACACAAACTCATTAGTTGATTAATCTCATGTTAGTTTTACTCCTATTCTTTTTTTGTTATTAGTTTATTTAAAAATGAAATAGGAACAATTTATATTGGCTTTCACTGTTATTATGTTCTTGTTTCGAATTATGTTTTATTAGTGTTATAGATTTTTTATTTTTATTTTTTATTATTAAACATAAAATATAAAATGTATGTTCTTTCTTTATCTACTTCATAAACAATTGCAAAAAACCTTGATTTCGCAAGACATCCACCAAAACTTGCAAATTGTAAATACCATGTTCATAATCACATGTTCATATTTACGTTTCTGCTTTAACACTTGTAGATAATTTAGTTCATGTACATAGTGTCGTAATTTCTTTTAGATTAGTTTTCTTTCTTTTGTTATTTTAGGATTTTAGTTGGCCAAGGAAGCCATTAAACCTGTCAGGTCATTTCACTCCAAACAACTTGGGTTATTTAGACAACCCCGATTCGGATTTGACCTTCCAGTTGATGGTGTGTCACCTACGCTCGTTAATAGAAACCCAAACCATTCTATAGTTATATGGCTTTGATGTGTGATATCTTAGAAAAGGAACCTACTTGCTTTGAAGAATCCATTCAGAAGAAAGAATGGACAGATGCCATGAAAGAAGAATACCAATCCATTATAAATAATGATGTATGGAAAATAGTTCCTAGACCGAAGAGCAAGGATGTGGTGTCTTCTAAATGGCTATACAAGATAGAACACGATGTTGATGGAAGCATTGAAAAATATAAATGAATATTTGTAGCTCGTGGATTTTGTCAAAAGGAAGGAATTGATTATGAAGAGACGTTTCCTCCTATGGAAAGATACACTTCAATCAAAACCAGCATAACCCTTGTAGCTAAGATGAAATGGAATTTACACCAGATGGACGTGAAAAAAACTTTCCTAAATGGTGTCATTGAAGAGGAAGTGTATATAGAACAACCTCAAGGGTTTAAGGTTGAAGATAGAAAGACACATGTCTGCAGATTGAAGAAGGAGTTGTTCGGATTGAAACAAGCTCCTAGAGCTTGGTATGGAAGAATTGACAGTTTCCTGATGAGCTTAGGATTTACCAAGAGTAAAGCCGACTCTAACCTTTACTTCAAGGTTATGAATGATGAGCCTGCTATATTGTTGTTGTATGTGGATGACTTATTTCTAATTGGAGAAGAAAAAACTCATCACTGATTGTAAGAAGAATCTCACTGCAGAACTGGAGATGAAAGACCTTGGCCTAATGCACTATTTCTTAGGTCTTGAACTCTGGCAGAGCCTAGAAAAGATCTTCCTTAACCAAGGTAAGTATGCAGTTGAAATACTGAAATACACCCATGGAAACAAAGTTGAAGCTCTTGGTTGATACTTCATCAGAGTTGGTTGATGCTATGCTATACAGACAGATAATTGGATCGTTGATGTATCTGGCGAACACCAAACTAGATACATGTTTTGCTGTGAACACCTTGAGTCAATTTCTAGTAGAACCCAGACATGTTCACATTGTTTCTGCAAAACATGTGGTGAGATACCTTAAGGGTACGCTGGATTTTGGTCTCATTTATAATGGAGACCATGACTTCAGACTGAGTGGATATACTGATTCAGATTGGGCTGGAAGTGTCTTTGATAGAAAGAGAACCTCATGATGTTGTTTCATTCTAGGGTCAACCATGATCTCATGGAATAGTAGAAAGCAATCAAGTATTGCTCTCAACACGATAGAAGTGGAATACATTGTTGCATGTTCTTCCAGTTGTGAAGCCATATGGCTTCAGAAGTTGTTGACAGGTCTATTTGATCTGTAGATGGAAGCAACCGTGATTCTATGTGATAACCAGAGTTGCATAAAGATGACAGAGAACCTTGTGTTCCATGACAAGTCAAAACACATAGAAATATGATATCATTACATTTGTGATATGGTGTAGAGAGGAGCCATAAAGATCCAATATGTTGGTAGGGATGAACAAGTTGTTGATGTGTTGACCAAGCCTATGTCTCCTTTAAAGTTTGAGCACTTCAGAGACAAGCTTGGTGTAGTCCGAAAGGAACTTGCTCGAAAGGGGGAGTAGTGTTGATGACAACCTAGTGTTGAATATTTCCAACTTTGTGATGATTTTGTTGAGATGCCAGCCTCGTGTTGAAGATTTCCAGCTTCGTGTTGATGTTGTTGAGATGCCAGCTGAAGATTTCCAGCTTCGTGCTGATGTTGTTGAGATGCCAACCTCGTGCTAAAGATTTCCAACTTCGTGTTGATGTTGTTGAGATGCCAACCTCGTGCTGAATATTTTCAGCTTCGTGTTGATGTTATTGAGATGCCAGCTTCATGTTGAATATTTCCAGCCTAGTGCTGATGTTGATGATGCTTCAACCTTCATGTTGTGATGATGTTGTTGTTGATGTTGTATCAACCTTGTGCTTTTATTGATGATGATGGTGTATTAGTGTTATACTAATCTATGTTGATGCAGATGATCATGATGTCATTCCAACTCATTGTTGTGGATGATGACATTGATGATGAGAAAATTTTTTGATGATTTATAGATATGCCAGTCAGTGTTCCAGATGTTGTTTCCCTCTCTCTCTCCTGATGATGTTGTAGAATACCCTTCTTGTTAAGGGGGAGTGTTGAAATATTGTAACTACAAAGAGTATTCTATTTATTATTGAGTTAGTATTCATCTGATCAATCCCCTTTTATGGATTGATCATGTCGGGCATTGTAATTGACCAAATCCCCTTTTGTGGATTGGCCAAACCCTAATTTTATTATGAAAATTAAGAAGTTGCCCCCCGGTCCTAATTAAAGTGGTTTTAACCACTAAGAAGACAAATCGGCCCTTCCCAGTGAAGAGAAACCTTTCCAGCGCTTGCCAACTTGTATAAATAAAGGAAGCTAATGCCTCATTATCTCACTCACTCATTCTCTCATCAAGTGTGAAATTTTGGTAGCTGCAATTGGGAGAAGAAGGAAGAGAGAGAGGCGCATTGCTCAGTGTTGGATATTCTCTAGTGTTTTGGTTTATTGTCTTGGCATTGTATTGGCTATCTATATTAAGGAAGTTTTTCTAGGTTTTCTCCCCCATGAGAGTTTCCCAGGATAAATGTTGTGTATCTTGTGATTGTTTTTCTCTCAATGATCCTACCTATGATATTGTTATCTAGTAAATTGAAAAGAAACCTAATAATAGCTCAAAACTTAACAAATATGAATTGGTAATGTTGGGTGAACCGAAGGAGAAGGAAAATATGCCTTTGTGGAAACAATATGAATCAGAGGAGGAGGTGGGTCAATGGACCATTGATTGGCACCAAAGGATGGATTAGCATGAATACCACCCCA
The DNA here is from genome assembly GCA_009831015.1 of Picea engelmannii. Lineage (NCBI taxonomy): Eukaryota > Viridiplantae > Streptophyta > Pinopsida > Pinales > Pinaceae > Picea > Picea engelmannii. The sequence goes on along the minus strand of ML776556.1, from coordinate 242,407 downwards.
TCCATCATTATGTGGTTGCACAAGTGATTCAAGAACATTGAAAATACCAAGGTGAGGTTGCAAGCTAACATTAGGAGGTACTTGGGGCTGAGGCAAGGCATGTTGTCCACCAAGATTTAAGTGCCCAGTTTGGATCAACTGCTAAAATTCATCAGAATCAACATCAAAGTGTATATAGAACCTCAATTTCTTATGCCCCCGGGTTGCCAAAATGTGTTAGGGAATATCCCTCTTCTTCCTCTGTTTCCTCCTCTATTGCTTCCATGACTGAAAAATCTCATCTATATCCATCATAGTCAAATTAGTACATAAAATATAAAACATACTAAAATTAAACATCTAACATAATTTGTCAACATGATTAATTTGGCTCTGAGATAACATAACCATGCAACACAAAAAAGAAAATGAAAGGGAAAATGAAAACATGGACATAAGTGCAACTTTATATTTATCCATTCAATAATCTTTAATATCTGAAATCTATACATATAGACCATTTCCTCACAAAACGTGTACAAAGAATCACAAAAATATTATCAAAACCTCAACTTAAAACCTTGTATGCAAGTATCTTTATGAAATCAATTAGTCCATAAATCATTGTCTTTTCATCATTTGTACATGTTGTAATATAATTCTTCTCTCAAATAATTGTATTGACTACACATTCAAATCACATTTCTTTCATATGCCTTTTATCTTAATTATATAGAAGGGCAATAATGTAGAAATGATTTAAATGAATGGGATTTAAGGAAATTGACTTATGTAAAGTGAAATTTATGAGGGAATGTGAATTAACACTCTAAACATTCATCGGGGATATGTCTTGCTATTAAAAGGCACTTTTCTATTTTAAATGTCTACAGACCCTGTGTGGAGTGGAAAACTTTCTGAGATTGCTTGGAAAACTTGGGCTTGTTGGCTTAGAAAAATTTAATTTTAGCAGGGGATCTCAACTTGACACTCCCCTCAGGTGAAATTTGGGGAGGTGCCAGTTCCTCGGGGTTGCTAGCCAATTTTTTCAAAACTTTCTTTCATAACAACAAGCTTATTGACATTGTTCCGGGGAAGATGGTTCCCTCCTAGAGAAACGACCGATCTGGAGTAGATTATATTGCTAAAAGGTTGGATAGAACTTCATTTTTGAATATTTTCTTGATACTATTGGCATCTACGGGTCTTGGGTGGAGTACCCATTTATATCAGATCATGCTCCAGTACTCCTCCAACTAGATTTGCCTCCTCTTTTTAAGGCTTATCCTTTCAAACTGAACCCCCAATGGATTTTGGATCAGAGTTTCATAGAGCTGGTTCATAAACTATGCAATGACCCGAAATACCTAGGCGAAGGGGGTAAATAAAAAAGGCTTGTGTGGAAACTTAAAGATCTAAAGGTGAGCATGAAACTGTGGAAAAAAGGACTGTAAGCTTAAGGAAAATTCTCATCTCAGATTCCTGGAAAATGAGATTAATACCTGATTACAAAATCGTCTGGATGGCTCTTGCATACCAATGGAGGAATCCTTATTAAAAGAACTGGAACAAGAAAGAAATAGGCTACTCTATGAAATTGAAGAACTTTGGCGCCAGCGAAGCCAAGCTATATGGATTCAAAGTGGGGACCATAACACAAAATTTTTCCATAAATACGCAAATTTCAGGATAAATCGCAAGTATATCTGGGAGATATTGGATGACTCAGAGCTTTTTCTTACTGGTCAGGATAATATTAAAGTGGAGGCAGTAAAACATTTCAAGGAACTTTACAAAGATCAAGAAACCCCTTCTACAATCGACCAAGTCAGAGTAGTAACCATGTTTAAAAAAGTGGTTTCGGATGCTAAGGTGGATGCCTTATATTCGTTGATTGATTTGGGGGAATTAAAAAATGTGATTACAAAGTTCAAAATTGATAAGAGCCTGGGGCCCGATGGCTGGACGATCGAGTTCTTTGTTCACTTTTTCGATCTAGTTGGGGGGGGACCTTCTAGATATGGTTGAAGAAGCTAGAATGAATGGCAACATATCAGAAGGCATAAAATCGACCTTTATTTCACCGATACCCAAATTGAATAAGCCACAAAAGTTTGAAGACTATAGACATATATCACTTTGTAATCTCTACTATAAAATCATTTCAAATATTATGGATAATCAGATCAAACTGATTATTTCTAGATCACTCTCGGAAGAGTAGATGGGTTTTCTCCAATGCAGACGGATTCAGGATGCAATAGGTATTCAGCATCAATGTCTCCACAGTATTAAAAAGAAAAAATCCAAATCATTAGTCTTAAAATTGGACTTGAAGAAGGCCTATGATTGCATTAACTGGGATCTCCTGAGAATGATTCTTATTCAGATTGGTATGGGGCTAAACATGACTAAATGGATTATAAGTTGTGTGATATCTACTTCTTTCTTTGTGTTGATAAATGGGGAGAAAACAAACTTCTTCAAAAGTGGCAGGGGATTAAGGCAAGGCTGCCCATTATCCCCTCTAATATTTATTATGGTAATGGAAGGATTAAGTCTGTTATTAAAAGACAACCAAAAGGAAGGAAAGTTATAGAGTGTTAAAGTCTCTAGAAGCATCAAAATACTCCATATATTATTTGTCGACGACGTGATTATTATGTCTAATGCTACTTTTCAGGAGTGGTGGGAGATTGATAAGCAGAGGTGATTTTAAGAAACCCCCCTAAATTTATATATATAATAAATGGGCAAATCCCCATGATACATAGGAAAAATCGAAGGCTATTTTATCAATAATATAATATGTATATATAATTTTTTAGCGAATCTTTTAGTCAATTATATAATCTTGTAAAATCTTGGCGAATCTTTCACTGAATTATAAAATCTTGTAAAATCTTGGCGAATCTTTCATTGAATTATAAAACCTTATAAAGTCTTGGTGATTTTTTGATAAATTACAAAACCATATATAATAATATGAAAATGTATTCATTAAACTGTAATATAGTCATTTTACATATTTGGAAAAAGAAATATAATTTGTCCATCCTCTAGACAATGTTGCAAGCATCATGGGTTMTGTTTGTCAAGGATCTCATTGTTATGATGCCTTATGAMACTGGCAGTAGAAAGACATGGTAGGAAACTCCATGTCAACAAAAAATGGTATCATACTAGATAGTAGTGATGATGAATTTGAAGGACTATTGAAATCCTAGTAAAGTGCACCACTAACCACTAGTGAATTGTGTTGGATGCCAGTTATCATATCCCCTTGAGTGGGATCTTTCTATTACATAAATCAGATCCAAAAATAACCTAAAGGGTGGTGCCCCTTCTACTACCCATTCCAACATAAAGTATGCATGAATATTTCACCCTTTCTATTGTGTCGTTATCTCCAAGTATCACCCTTGTTTTTGAGATAAAACAATCAACTTCTCCTTGAAGGTTGTACCTTTCCATGAGTAAAAAAATGTGAAATAATATATCTAGGAGTGTGCACTGTTGCCACTGGGAATGGTCCTCAAGCAATTCTTATTTCATCACAAAAGCCCTTGCAATAATCTCATTCTTATCCATACATGCAGTTTAGTTGCAATTTAGTTTAGTTTAGTTTAGTTGCAGTTTCATTCTTATCCATACATGCAAAACATATCTCCAACAATTATTGACTCAAGGTAACTGCAGAAACAAGGTAACTGCAGTAATATATGCTGGAGTGGAGTGAAGATGGAGCTGCATCTATGGGAGGAAACACTTGTTTGGCTTGATCCTTGGTGAGGAGAATCTTACCGAGGAGAATCTTTTTGTATTTCATAATAAATTGATAAATGTGGATGAAATAGTATATCTTGAACGGGCCTAATGTTTAATAACATGTGTTTCCTCCTAGGAGATTACAAGTTCAAATCCAAAGGGGGTAGGGTATGTACACCTCTGTAAACTTTAGCCTTCAAATTGTTGTGTAGAGGGGGTCCCTTGTCCCACAAACAAGGGGGTATCATACACCAATTTGGTGTTTGGCTTGGTTTTGACCTTAAAATTAGATTATTATTATTATTAGTTCAAGCCATCCTCAGTCTTCATGTAGTCTGCCTACAATAATTGTTATGTAACCAATGGAAGTAACTAGTTAGTGTAAGGTTTTAAAACCAAACATAATGGAATTACTCTCTTTCAAAGTAAAATTCATTTTCATCCAGGCATAACTGACAATGGATTGTATGTCAAAGCTTACCAATTGGGTAAGGTCAACATCATTCCAAAATAAGGGAGAAGATGAATGATAGTTAAAGGAAATGGATGTTTGTTGTTCACAACAATAAATATATATTTTATGTTATATTCGTTATTTGACTACTTGGAATATTTGGGTATGATTTAGAGGTGTTGGGATTTTTTTTTTTAAATAACTGGTGAACTTACCATACATCATAGGTATATTTTAGTGGAAGAGTATGCTTGTAAAGGTCCTTATTTAGGTTACACACAAATTGTTTGGTATAATGCTTGATATATACTTTGTTTTTAGAAGACATTGATTGTAGAACAGAGTTAAATGTAGCCACATTAATATTTTGATCATGGGTGAATAATCAATTTTCCCACTCAATAAAATTTGTTTTCATTACAATATATCTCTATGGGAGAAGTGTTAAGATTTATCCATTGTAAGAGGGCGATATGATGTCCGTGTGTGTCTCATCGATGTAAATATCTTCCATTCTGGAATTAATATAAAATATTAGTATTTGGAAAAAAAATGTGTCTTAATTTTTCAACAAATGGTGTCTTTTGCTGGAATGAAAGTCATCTATCCCCTTAAATAGCCACTCCACAACAGTTCATATCTCAACTACTTACTCAATACTCATAGACAACCTTTGTAAGGCAGGACAACTTGAATCAGCTCTAGAATTTCAAAGGACATGATGTCCTGGTCATCACATCTTCATACAATTGTTGGCACAAGGGCAGACCCAGGGTTCAACGCTACAACAACACACCAATAAAACCCTAACTACCATCCCTTTCGACAACACCTACGAAACAGGTGAAGTCTCACCTGAGGTAGAGGCAGGGGTGGTTGCAGGACTCCAGTGTCTGTAACCTTAGCTGGGACATGGATATGTGATTGTAACACCTTAACAGAGAACTTAGCAGTTATAGTTCATCGATATCCAACCTTAAACCCTAACAACATATCAACGCAGTTAAACCCTAACAACATATCAACGCAACATTCACACAGATCCAATATATTCAAGCACTAAGCATACCAATATATATCAGATCTAGCATTCATTCACATGATTTAGCACTAAGCTATGATATCAGATTCATCTATCATCTAACATCGCACTAAGCATTTAATCATATAAACAAGAGAGCAACCATACAACACAAAGAATTCACAACACAGGATGTGCATGGTTCACCCCCACCCTGGGGCTACGTCCACTAACTCTTCGTCTCTTTATTATCTTCGATCAATCAACTACATGCACAGAGCCTTGAGATATTACTCCGCAGAGGACAGGAGATCTGCACACCTCACTAGATCCTCCTTCCCTGAGTTACAACACAAATCCTTCCACAGTCTCTTACAATCACTTGCACTTAACTTTGCAAGCCTCACACAGTATGCACAAAACAATTACAGTTACCACTTGCACTTAACAATTAACACTTAACACTTAACACTTAGCACACTGAAATCACATAGATATCTCCACACACACTTCTTACATCGCCTAGACATATATTTATACATTACAAAATAGTCCTAAGCATGGGTAAACCCATGGGCCGACATCCCCATACCCATTACATAAGCCCAAAACCCAAAAAATCCCTAAACGGGGGTCGAGATCCCACGATCTCCGCTTCATCTTGCACTCCACCTTCGACAGCCTGTTGAAGTCCCAAAAGTAGGTCAAACATGACCAAGAATCCTTAAAACTTGGTCAAGGGCCAATAAGCTCCCAACACTCACTTGTGATTCATCTCGAGTCACTCTTATTTGGGTAATTCTACCTCAAAATCCTCGAGCTTAGCTCGAGATGCTTTGACTTGTTGTTATGCCACGACCTCCTGCTCAACAAACTCTAGGATGACTTCTTTGTTGACAGGTCCCTCTAAGCATTGTTTAGCTTCAGCGACGACCTTCTCCAGTTCTGCTCCTCTGCCTTCAATATCTACAAATAATTGGTAAGCCTTGTCCTATACAGGTTGGAGCCTCTGAGTCATTTCTGTGACTCTACTCTGAATGGTGTGGACCTGTTGTTGAGCAGTGTGCTTCTCTTGGGATCGTTTCATCCTTTCAACAGCTGATAGGGGCTTCAACTATGCCTGTATTGTTTCTGCTTGCTGCTTCTCCTCCTGGAGCTATGATTCCAGTGCCTTCAGTTCTGGATTCTCAGTGATTTGCTCATAAGTCTGGGCATTGCGATCACTTAGTTGTTTACATTCCATGGAAAGGGCCTTTATTCTCTCAATTGTGCTTCGAGCAGTTGCATCTCTTTGATCCCTCACATCCTGCGTTGTGTCAGGCACTATGCAGAGCTCTAAGTCTGCTATTCTTTGTTGTAGCTGTTGGATAGCTTCTGTGAGCTTCTCTACTTGATGCTTGACTCGGTCTTCTGCCTTTGGCTCAAATCCTCTCACAGAGCAAAGTTCTATGTTGACTACTTCTTTCACTTCAAGTTACTCTAAGAGAAACTGTTCTTTTTCTTGCTGAATCTGTGCTTTCTCCTCTTCAAATTTTGTCTGTAGAGAAACCTTCTCTTCCTCCGCAACTCGACGTTGTTCTATGACTACTTCTTGCACTTGCTTCAAGGCCTGGGTGGCTTGTTCTATTTCTTCCTGTGCACGATGAAGGCAAGCTTCGATCACATCAACTATTCTGTAGAGTTGGTCTGGCTCATCTCCCAACTCTGGTTCTTCCAACGACAAGGGCGCAGTGGACACTACACGACTAGACTGAAGGGCCTGTTGTACCCCTCAGAGTTCAACCTCGATTCTGTCGTACATATCCTCCTGCTTGGCTTCTTTTTTCTACAAGATTTTGTGTGAGGCGTCATTTACAGCTGCGATGATGAAGTCAAAGTCATCGACAGTGAGCACAGTTTGCATCTTAGTCAAGGTGGCTCTGGATTTCTTCCGGGAAGAGGGTTTTGGGGGAGAAACCTTCCTCTTCTTCAAGGGAGCAGCCTCATCTCTAGGTGGTGTTACTTCACCTTTCTTCTGCTCATCTTATTTTCCATTTATCTCTTCTACTTCGTCATCACCCCCTCGACCAGGTGATATTGAAGCAGTCTTTTATGATGCGCTGCTTAAGTCTTGGATTTCTCTGGTCTTCTTCCTTCTGCTAGTTCCGGGTGTGTCATGTTCTTTGTGAGTGGTCTCTGAAATCTTACTCCACAGAGGACAGGAGATCTATGCACCTCGCTAGATCCTCCTTCCCCGAGTTACATCACAAATCCTTCCACAGTCTCTTACAATCACTTGCACTTAGCTCTGCAAGCCTCACACAGTATGCACAAAACAATTACAGTTACCACTTGCACTTAGCAATTAACACTTAGCACTTAGCACACCAGCATCACATAGATGTCTCCACACACACTTCTTACATCGCCTAGACATCTATTTATACATTACAAAATAGGCCTAAGCATGGGTAAACCCATGGGCCGACATCCCCATACCCATTACATAAGCCCAAAACCCAAAAGGGCCCTAAAAAGGGGTCATGCTAAGTTGAAAATACATTTGAGATATCTATGGAAATGAGTAGAAGAGGTTACATTCCAGATATAACCATTTTCACCCATTTTATTAAGTGGATTTGTATGTTATGAAAGAGAGATGAGGAACTTCAGTTTCTCCATGCCATATACAAGATGTCAGCTGGAAAATAAGTTGATTGAGACTTCATATTTAGGGGGATTATTACAGTTCAATCCTTACACTGTACGTCTGGGTGATTGACAATGAAATGTTGTACAATGTAGAATTTAACCTTACATTTGCACCAAAGGCATGCAAATTTTCTTGCATTTTTGTATTCTGCAATATACATTGTAGCAACAAATTGTAGCAGAAGAGCAACAACTTTGAAGAATGATTTAGAGGCCTTCCTTGATGAATTTTTTGATGAAAAATTTATGAATGGAAAGATGAATATTTCCTCTACACCCTTGAGTCACTAATCCAAGCAAAAACCTACATCTAACCCCTTTAAAATTGATTTGAAAACAAGTTTTCCAAAAGCACAACGAATTCTCCAGAAGCGCAACGAAAATCGAGGGGTCAAAGATGGAGTGATAACTATTTAACAATAACACATTTTAAAAAACTGAGAGAGGTTTTTGTAGATAAGGTTTTTTTTAAGACAAACCTCTCTAATTTTTGTGAAATTAATTCCCATGTTCTTGGAATCTGTGCAACAAAATAATGACTAAAACAGGAAATTAAATTGAAGAATTTGATTTTCTGAAATAGGCCTCCAAGAAAGTTGAATATCTCTCAATATATAATACCTGTGTAAAACCTAAAGGAGGTTATTGTGATCTGTTATGTACTTAGAAAACACCTCCTTTTGTTTTCCAAAATTCATCTTCATTTGGTCAGAAACCACTTTTGAAAATGATGACCAAAAACAAAGTCAAAAGCGCAACATGGTCTAGCAGAAGCACAACACCTAGCTCGTGGAGAAATTTTGAAGGCCTTCCCATGCTCCAAATTCACTTATGAAAAATTAATTGGAAATCTGAGGATGTCTAGTTGTCATTAGAGTCATCAAGCACTAGACAAACCTGCTCCAAGACATCTAAAAGTTCAATCTCCCAAGACTACTCCAGAAGTGCAACAACTCTCCTGTAGCAACTATATTTTTGGCATTTATCCCAAATAATAATACATGTGTATAAAATGAAGGAGGTTTTTGTTCCTTAGTATATTATTGACAAAAATGTCATTCAATTTTGTCAAATTCATCTTCCTTACTTCAGAAACCAATTTTGAAGTAAGGCTGTCCCTATTTGTGGCAAATGATTTGTCTCTTGAAATGATTTATTGAGAAATGGTGAAGACATGATATCATGTGATGAAGTGGGATCATACTTGCTGATCTGACCTCCCTTATGCCTTTTCTTCTTAGTTGTCTCTGATTCCATACTGAACCCTAGCTCAATGGGAGGGTAAATGAGGGTTTAGTGTAGGGAAAAACAAGGGATTTGGGCAGTTTAGAAATGAAGGGAGATGAAGGGGTTAGGGGGTTTCTAAATTTTTAGGAAAATTTGGGGAGGTAGGGATGGATGTTAGGAAGTGGGGGAAAGTGAAATTTCAGGGAAAGAGTGGGGGGAAGGGGTCCAAAATGTCAAAACACAGTCCTATCCTAGGAAAGTATAGTCTAGGCTAGGGTTTGTGGGAAAATGATGATTTTGAGGGATAGGAGTGAGGGAAAATGTCTATGAAAACTTGGAAAGTCCAACATCACATATATTTGGTACTTGGAAACTTGTTGTTCAACAAAAATCTGTATTACAACTCCATTCTAGAAAAAGAGAAAAAATAATGCTAGATTTAAGATATCATGCTAAAAGGACACATCAAGCTAAGTGCTTTGGCTTGTGGAAGTCCCATTCCACCTGCAACAAAGAAAGATGCTACATAGAACCTCTACAATGAATATTGTGCCCTCAACAAAATTATAGTCAATGATAGATATCCAATCTCATATAATGAAGACCTTCTAGACACATTGAAGAGAGTCGAGATCTTTTACCAAGATTAATTTTAAGTTTCACTACCATCAAGTTTAAACCAACAATTTATATGTTTGGAATAGTAGATTCAAAGAAAGAAATAAACTATTTGAATGGTTGGTTATACCCATTGGCATAACAAAGGCACCAACAACCTCCATGCATTTGATGAATGATGTTTTGCACCCATTTATAGATACATTCATTGTGGTCTACCTCAATGATGTTCTTATCTTCAATAGGTCATGAGATCAACACTTCCAATGTATTGTGAAAGTATTTCAAACTTTTCACCAACATAAGTTCCTTTATAATCTAGAGAAATAAGCATTTTCCATGAATTACATACTATACCTTGGCTTCATTATTGATTAAACAAGTGTGCATGTGGATCCAGAGAAAATACAGGGCATCCACAATTGACCTACCCCAACCAACATCAACGAGTTATGAAGATTCCTCTACTTGGCACAATTTTACAGGGGATTTTTCTTGGGTTTACTTTGATGTTACACATCCCTTGCATCATATCTTGCATGAGAATGCCAAGAAACTCATTTTCAAATGGGATCACATGTAAAAAAAATTATTTGAAGAAGTTAAGGTGCCCTATGCTAGTCTTAAACCTACTTAATCTCCATCTGGAATTTGAGAATAAAACCAACACCTCTTAGTATGCACTTGGCATTGTTCACATCCACCATGGACACCCAATCACATACCATTCAAAAAAATGCATTGATGTTATCCGCAACTATTCAACCTACAATCATGAGCTCTATGTGATTGTTTAATATGTCAAAAAATGATGATAATGCATACTGGGTAAAGAGATTTGTTTTCATTCCAACCATAAGCCTTTGCAGATTGTGCTGACACAGATTTAGATCATTCTGATTTTCTTGCTTCACTGGTCCCTCAATTGGCTGAGCAACACATAAACTGCTAGTGAAAGTAACAGCTACAAAAGTTCCTTGCCATGGTATTTTTTCTCTGTTCATGGACATGAGTTTTCCTTCAATATACTTAATGTGCCCCCAGCCTCTGAAACATGAAAAAATTCCTTAAAAAACGTGAAGTTGGAAGGAGACTGGGAGCTAAGAAGCTTTCTCTCAGGCTTGGAGCCCTTATTTCAACAAGCAGGTGCTAGTCTCATCAAGTAAATATTAATAAGCTAAACTTTCATTATCATTATCAAAATAAAATCAACCTATGATCAACCTTATGAAATGTTGACTTAGCTGAATATGGTGCGAAATTCTCATGAATTTAAATTTGATTCCTTCATAATCCCCAACCCTCCCCACCTTTCCTTTTTGAAGCGCTTCAAGAAATAGGTCCCGAGGGATGCAAATAGGGGACATCCTTTGCCTTAGGTGCCAGCTCTGAGGGGCATCTTTGACCCAAAGATCGCCGAGAACTTCAGCCCTGAGGACTTGCAACCCACCTCATCCCTTTGAAACTCATGCCACATAGGTGGGACACACCACATCAAAAAAGGAACCCTGATGGACACTCTGTCAACCTCACCAGTGAACAATTGAGAGGTTAAAGATAATGCCATGTGCACAGTGATATAAGTTCCATCCAAAAACAACTTTCTATAGTAATAACCTAGGGAAATTAATAGCAGAGATCCAGGATTGTAGATCTCCAATACCAAGATTTGAAAATATTATCACTATAATCTGATAGATTGGAAATTCTGAAACTCTCTTTTCTTTTGAGATAAGATATTTATAAAATATTATTGCTGCCAACTTGCAAATGGTTTTCTTGAAGATATGCTTTCACATTTGATTGGTGGAGTGACATTTGTCAATGTGGCTTGCACAATTATATTGTAATTTCAATCAAGATAACAAAGATAAACCCTAATGGGGATGAAATCCATAAGTGTAGCTAGAGGCTTGAAATTACAAAAAGGTTGGAAGTCTAAAATTGTTGGAACCTTGATCAGATTTGAAATACATGGCAAATGTTTTTTTTTTTGGTAAGTAAGCAGTTGTTTCTATTATATTATGAACAATATATACATAGGAAAAACCAGAGGCTTAAGAGTTCAACATTGTTGTCCATGACTAATTTGAGAAGACCACAAAACTTTTGGCCTACCCAGGGGGGAACCAAACTGGACTTGTTAAAATTATAAGTGAGCATTAGTTTTCCTAAACTTAAAATTAAAAGGGTGAAAAATGATATGCAATAGGTTTCCACCTATTGGGAACAACAGATTACTAAATTACAGAGTGTCCTTTACAAAGAAATGATGTTTGACTTACCCACACTTTTCTGGCAATTTAATCTTTTGGAAATTGAACCAAGAGTCACCAGTTTCAACAATTACAACAATTTCATTTGTTAGCATGCCCTGCAACCAAGCATTTTATATCGGTGAATATCAACAATAATCCCACTGCATATGTACCTCATAAGAACAAAGTTGACTAAAAGACAATTGTCTAACTAATTTTAGTTCATAATTTGGTGAGTTTTTTTTAGGCCTTGCCTGGATGTGTTCGAACAACACATTGACCTTTAAGGGCTCATTTGGTGCACTTTGTAAGGGAACACATCCAGGTACAAAAATACGCCGATAATTTTCCAAACATGTGGGGTTGCACCTTCATCGCAAGGGATTCTAAGAAACATTTCATCAACACACCCAAAAGTAGGCCCATTTCCCACAGTCACCTTGTTAGGCTACACAATTATAGCTTTCTCCTGGTTCAATAGCAATGAATATCCCACTGAACTATAGTCATTGAGAATCGACTCTACAAATAAATTGATCCAGGTGGATATTGGTGGCCACCCACCTATTCCACTTGGACCCCCACCATTGCTTCTTTTAGTTTTCCAGTTTCCGCACAGTTTACTATTTTCAGCAGTTTTTCGGGTCCTGAACTTCCGGAGCCGTTTTGAGGCCTTAAACGACATTTTTTGGGAAAACGGGGAGCAACATGATTAATATATCAATGTTTCTCACCCAAAAGTTGCATTCCTCGGATAGATCTTTCTAACGAGGTATGGAACGCGTCAAACAGAGATCGTATGCCAAAGTTACGTCCCCAGGAAGTTGATGTACCAACTTACCCAAACGGGGTCCATAGTCTTGGCGTTTCATCTCCTAGGGTTAGGTCTTTGGATGTTTAGGTTTTTCCATTGTTTCTCAATAATAATAGGCCTTGGAGCCTCATTGTAACATAGTTCAGAGGCCAGTAGCCACCACATCTATTCTCAGAGATAAGCTACCAGTGCCCTAGCTAGTTGATTTCCCTTATGTCTGTAAGCATATTTCAGTCATTTGTTATTAATGAAATGAAGTCTTATTTCCGATGCATCTCTGTGTTTATGTGTATTTCTGTATTCATTGTGTTCCTACATAAATCTGGATCAGTGGTATTAGAGCAGTCTTCTCATTCTCGATCCTTCTTTGCATGTCCCCAACGAGGTCAGGGTATAAGGAGTTGGGGCTTAATCTGGTTGAACCTTTGCAAGATCAGCCTCGCAAACCCCGATGACTGCCCATGAGGGAAGAAAATAAAGATGAGGGAGCATGAGATCCTATCAAAATGTTGCTCTAGGAGGCCCTCGAGAAACAAAGGAACGCGACGATGGACAACTTTGCCTAGATTCTTCAACTGATTCCCACTGGCGGCGCATCGACATCCAACAGCCACTCTGGAGGTGCCACTCCTTTTAAGGTACAAGTAAACTTTGACATTCCCATATTTGAGGGCCAAATAGATGCAGATGCCATAGATAGATGGTTGAATTTGTTAGAAGGATATTTCTCGGTTCATGACTTTTTCGACCGAGAAAAGATTATTTTCGCACTCCTCAAAGATGCCCCCCATGTCAAGGATTGGTGGGAAACCTACTCGGAGCAACAGGGTGAGGGAGAACCCTCTCTGTTCTCGGCCGCACCCACTTGGAATTATTTCCGAGACGCCATAAAGGAACAATATTATCCCATGGGGAGCTATGAGGACAAATACATACAATGGACTACGCTACGGCAGCAAAGGGACCAAGATGTGCATGAGATGATGAATCTGTTTCATACCCTACGCACAAAGTTGGGTATCAAATATTCAAAGAAACATTTGGTGTTAAAGTACCGCAGTTGTCTGCACAGATACATTGTAGAGCACCTTTTCTGTCTACCAAGGCTTAAACGCTCTTAAAATAAATCTATAACACCACTTTGTACATAACTCATACATGTATTATATAATCCACATGCATTTAAACAAATAAACACATTTAAGCTCAGAGTAAAACATATTATTTACTACTATAATTAACAATTAATAACATTTCATATTAATTCATATACACATCGGAAATCATGATAACATAAGCAATAGAGTCATGCAAATCATGATTAAAGCATAATCAGATACTTATCTTTTAACCATGGTAGAATCCACAAACCAAGTGCAGGCCTTCCACAAACCTCCCAGCCTTAGACCGCACTGCTCATCAGCTCAGCAGTGGGTCACCCCCGAGCTGGGACTAAGCTCCACCCCAAGGCAAGGAATCCTAGGCTAGGCTGAGGTTATAGGGAAAACAACACAGAAAATATGGAAGGATTCTTCCCAAGATGCCATCTTATGCCCACTACTACTAGACTCTCATTCCCCACATGCATGTTCCGGTCGGGAGTATACACCTTCACAAGCATAGTCCATCGGTGCTAACCTCCCTCTTTGGGTCTCGGCAACAGGTCGGATAAGGAAGTCTCAGAGCCTGAAGCTGGTGCTGGACACTCTCTGGAAGAAACCTCTTCCAACAGTAACCACCTCCCTCACCTAGAGAGATCACACACAGACTCAATCACAACTCGCACTGGTCATCAAGCCACACGCAGTCCAGCTCTGCGTGGTCACCATAGCCAACCGGGAATACAAACACAACCTCTCAAATAGGCTCAGTAATGGCTCGAGGCCTCACAGTGATGGTTTATGGGAATGCATGATGAGTAATTCCCGCAGGGGTCGACACAGACTCCACGACTCAGGACGGAGGTGAAACCGGCTCTTCAGAAACAAACACAGGATTCTCGGCTCACAGAATAGAGGTGTACATGGATTTACAGAGCCAAACATAGGCTTTCCAACTGGTTCAACAATGGTGGAATGGTTCAGGTTCATGGCTTCGGGACATAGCCTCCATGCACGGGTTCGATCAGTCAGACAGAGGATGCACACAGACTATGAAAGTCAACACGGGATTTTCGACTCTCAGGAACGCATGAGGATTTCTCTGCAGGGGTCGGTTCGGTCGTATTATCCAGGTCTCCGTACACGTTTAGGCAGTCAGGTAGAATGGAGGAGGAATCCTTCTCACAGCTCATCCTGGTCGTTTTATTTGCATGCACCAAGGTTGACACTTGTCACCCATGGAACTACATGCATTCCACCAGCACACATCGCCCTTGTACGTCCTCCCCTTGCTAGGAACTTAGGATAAAACATAAAATGCACATGTATTTTTGGAATAATATTAAAATATTATTCCCAAGGCTTAAGCCCCCTAGGCTCAACACTTAGCCCCTTTCCCACCGTCCAGCCCCTAATTCCTTTCCCACTCTGTGGAAGCTCAATCCCCCATCACTCATTCATCGTGGTCGGTCTGCACGCGGCGATGTCTATATTTATTAATGTGTTGCATACATATAAGTACAAAATCAGGCCCTTGGCCTCCAACCCTTAGGCTCCCTGGCCTAACAAACACATAAGCCACTATCTTATAAAAACTTGGCTCAACAGCCTATAAAACATAATTACAATTTCTTTCAGAACATGGTTTGCAATGGGGCTTGACCTTGGGGACACTACAATCATTCAGGAGGAAATGGAGTTCCTCGACATCTCCTCGCTTGGTGTGGCATACCGATATGCTGCCAAGATTGAACAATAGTTCAAATAGAAGAAGCGAGACTTTGGGTCTGCAAATCATAAGCAAGGGAAAGGTACCCCCAAACCGCAAAACAAAGGACCAAGCCAAGGCAGGGCAGCCCAAGACAACCCACAAAAGCCACAAGTAAAGAACAACACCATGAAGCCAAAAAAGGACATGGGGAAGTGGTGTGAGTTCCATAAGAGCTCCACTCACAACACAAGTGAGTGTCGGGCCAAGCAATCACTAGTAGTCGAGTTGAAGGCTTCTGAATTGTATGCATGCTCCGACTTTGAATCAGAACCTGACAAGGGGAATGACAGGGGCAAGCAGATTATCGATACAGAGCCCAATGCCACCGTTGCCACCACAAGTTCCAGAAGGAGGAACTAGAAGATCCAAAGGAGGTGGAGTGTCTCTTCCATTCCAAGATGTGGGTAAAGGGTTCCTCGTTGCAGTTCATTGTCGACAATGGGAGCCAGAAGAACCTCATCTCGGTAGAGGTCATGAAGCGGCTAGGCTTGCTGACCACAACACAACCACAACCATACACCATCGGGTGGTTTCACCAAGGACGAGACCTCTGCGTCAGTCAACAATCTCACCTCCCCTACATCATCAAGCCCTTCATGGATGAGGTATTATGTGACATTGCTCCTCTTGATGTTTCTGATGTATTATTAGGCCAACCATACTTGTGGAAGAAACATGTTGTGTAAGAGTCCAGGCCTCGTGCTGTTATTATCACTTTGGGCAATAAGTTGTACAGGATACCAGAGATAGCATCGCCTACCACCATCTCTTTGGTTACTGTAAAACAATGCAGTAAGCTCATTTCCAAAACCAGAAAATTTGTTTTCCTAATGATCCACCCTCAGGGAAAGAGGAAGACTGTGGCCATGACCTCAAGATAGGGCCCCACTGCACGAAAACAATAGATGGATAAGGTCATGGAGGAGTATGAGGACATCTTCACCTCCCCCGCAGGGGTGCCTCTACACTGCCAGGTCAAGCACCCCATCGATTTGACCCCAGGTGCGTTGATGCCCAATGGACCCATCTATCGGCACTCTATTCTGGAGAATGACGAAATCAAGAGGCAGATTTAGGAGTTGTTGCAGAAAGGTCACATCCGACCGAGTTCATCGCCCTGTGGGAGCC
>ML776556.1:172507-224639 GCA_009831015.1 Picea engelmannii | reverse complement strand
GATCGAGACAGATGCCTCTGACTATGCTATTGGGGCAGTCCTTACTCAACATGGGCATCCAATGGCATATCACAGTGAGACACTTTCCGACACAGTCCGGAAGTATCCCACTTATGACAAAGAAATGTATTCCATTGTGCAGGTTTGTCGATAATGGAAGCATTACATTTTGGGAAAGGAAACGGTCATCCACATAGACCACCGACCCCTGCAGTTCATACAAACACAAGGGAAGTTGCAGAACGATCGCCATCAGAAGTGGTCCACATACCTGCAACAATTTCATTTGAACATTTAGTACAAAAAAGGCAACACCAATAATGTTGCAGACTGCCTCAGTCGACCACCCATCATGGCGCTAACCACTGTGCTCAACTCTTGTGGGCACGGGACTTCCAATTGGCCGCTTCTCTACACAAGTGATCCAGAATTCGGCCACACATACAATACACTCTTGGAGGGTAAACAAGTTCCCAATTTTCACCTCCAGGATGCCCTGCTTTGTCACTTGGGACACCTTTGTGTTCCTTCAAGCGAGCGTGCCAAGATGATTTTGGAGGTGCACTACAGTCGGGTCATTGGGCATTTCGGGGTCGAGAAAACCGTGATTGGCCGAACCTTCGACAAGATGTCGGGAAGTACATCAAGTCCTGCAATGCTTGCGCCATTGCCAAACTGACCATCAAGAAGCAAGGCCTCTATACTCCGCTTCCTACCCCTAGTTAACCTTGGGAAACGATCTCTATGGATTACATGTTGGGACTTCCTTCTACTAAGCATGTCAATGACTGTGTTTTTGTGGTCGTCGACCGATTCTCGAAGATGTCCATTATGATGACTTGCAAGAAGAATATCACAGCAGAAGCCACTGCTAAACTCTTCTTTGAGTGAGTGTGGGTACACTTTGGGATCCCACAGTCTATCATCTCATATCGGGACAGTAGGTTCCTCAGTACATTTTGGTTCAGCCTCTGGTCGATGTTGGACACCAAGCTCACCAAGTCCACAGCTTTCCATCCGCAAACTGATGGCCAGACAGAGGTTGTCAACCAGATGATCGTACACATTATGCGCATGTACAATTCAAAGCATCCATGCACATGGGATGAGAGCCTCCCCTATGTACAACACAGCTACAACCGGGCTCTCCATAGCTCAATCAACCATAGCCCCTTTCAAGTGGGCTTGGGATTCCAGCCACTATGTCCCATTGACATAGCCATGCCGTTTGTGGCTACTGAGGAAGATTCATCTCATGTCCAGTCTGAGGCTGACAAGGAAAACAACTTCATTGAGAAGATTCAACACATCCACCAACAGGTTCATGACATCTTGGACAGAGCCAATGCTAAGTACAAGCAACGACATGATCAACATCAGGTGCCACACAACTTCCAGGTGGGCAACAAAGTGTGGTTGCATTTGCAAAAGGAGCGCCTCGCTGGACCCCACCGCAAGCTTCGTCCGCTCTGATATGGGTCATACACCCTAACCAAGGCTATAGGGGAAAATTCCTTTGAGCTCAGCATTCCACCATTCCTTGGTCTACACCCAATGTTCAATGTGGACTGCCTTCGGCCCTACTTTCCACCTCTCCTAGACACATCCGACATGACAGAACAACTCACACCAACAAAGTTAAATCCAGACTGCATGGAACAAGCCAGAATTGATAAGATCATGGATACACAGATCAAGCACACCCGAAAACAAAGGATACCGCTATATCGAGTTTTCAAAGTAGGCCAACTCCTTCACCAAGGCAAGTGGCTCACCGGGGACCAAGTTCAGTAGAAGTTTCCTCATCTCATGGAGGAACTCAACGTAATGGGGACCATTGTTTCCTAAGGGGGGAGGAATGATCCAGGTGGATATTGGTGGCCACCCACCTATTCCACTTGGACCCCCACCATTGCTTCTTTCAATTTTTCAGTTTCCGCATAGTTTACTATTTTTAGCAGTTTTTCGGGTCCTGAACCTCCAGAGCCGTTTTGAGGCCTTAAACAATGTTTTTTGGGAAAACGGGGAGCAACATGGAACATAGATCATGTTGCTCACCCAAAAGTTGTAGTCCTCGGATAGATCTTTCTAACGAGGTATGGAACGAATCAAATGAAGATCGCATGCCAAAGTTACGTCCACGGGAAGTTGATGTACCAACTTACCCAAACAGGGCCCATAGTCTTGGCGTTTCATCTCCTAGGGTTAGGTCTTTGGATGTTTAGGGTTTTCCATTGTTTCTCAATAATAATAGGCCTTGGAGCCTCATTGTAACACAGTTCAGAGGCCAGTAGCCGCCACATCTCTTCTCAGAGATAAGCTACCAACGCCCTAGCTAGTTGATTTCCATTCTATCTGTAAGCATATTTCAGTCATTTGTTATTAATGAAATGAAGTCTTATTTCCGCTGCATCTTTGTGTTTATGTGTATTTTTGTATTTCATTGTGTTCCTACATAAATCTGGATCATAAATACGCATCCGCGGACACAACTATTTCAACAAAAAATGAAGTACTTACTGCACCCCAGTAAATCCTATGAAATGAGGATGAGTTTCTGAAACCTTTCCCTTAGCAGATGGCATTACAGCCATGGGATAACCCGATGCATTTGCTAATTCTGCAAATGCATTTTTTTTCTTAGCAACCCTCATCTTTGGCCCACCTACCAACATTGGCTTCACTGCTGCATTTAGGAATTTTGTTGTCATGTAGGTTCTATTATCATGTCCACTGTAGCGTCCAAACTTTTGGGATTGCTTAGCCTACAATTGATATAGTCCAGAGGATACCATGTCAAAAAAAATCAAGATAAACTAAAGATCAACAACTAATACTAGAAGTTCATTATTTCAAATACAAAGCCATAATTAGATTTGGAAACCCTGTATCAACTTGAAAAAAATTGAAAAAACCAAGTAAAATTACTTCAATTAATACCACACATACACAATTAGCACGGGTAGCCAAAATACCTTGCCTAGTAGAATATACAAAGAATTATAAAATTATCAGAAGTGGAAAAATCCAAAACCTCTTATCAACTGAGAACCTCAATATATTTGAAAACTACGCAATGAAGCTCAGATAGTCCAGAAAAGGCATTTAAGATATTGAAGATAGACTAAAAGTCTAATACCATCCTTGTCAAATAAACCAAATGCTTGTACACAAAATGGTCCAGCTCAAGTACTGGCTAAGGTAGTAGAACTCCAATGCAAACATAAAATGAAAAATCTCCACGGTATTATTTAGCGAGTAAAGCACTGGGCGAACCCAGATGGAAGCACATGAAAACAAATTAAGATAATCTAAAAATCAATACAATATATTTCATGCAAATACTTGAAGTGTCCATGACATCTAAATTTTGAAAACGGTCAAACAGATACAATGAATATGAATGCAAATCGATATCTTGACCATGAAGCAAAAATGGATACACAAATCCTTTAAAAGGTCTAGGAAGTGTCAATGCCAATAATACCAAAACTGCTAAGATAAATCCTTTAGAAGGGCAGGGAAGTATCAATGCCAATAACACCAAAATTGCTAACGTACTGGAGTATGAGGAATCTATAACATCCAAATCAATAGGATTGTAGTTACTAGGCACTCATGGTAAGCCTTTCAGGGTAGATGGAAAAACACCTTTCCCAAAATATTGAAAAGTACTCAGATCCTTTACTAATCACATCTTCTCCAGTTGCATTTACTACTAGATTACTGCAATTATTGAAACAAATAATGGTATTAACTGAATCTGAATGACAACATGACGTAACCCACTTGACCCATATCCCAGGACCATACAAACCTATTACATGAAATGCTCCAAAACCGAAACAAGCTACTCCTGAGAGGAATAAATGAATTCCAGCCAATCAGTAAACACACTACACCAACTTTTATACACACTATGCCATCATTTACACCCTAATTATTGTTATTAGTTGGTGGGATTGAATCTCCTTAGCTTATGGTTTATGTGTGATTGAATGAGACCCAGTGGCTCCGAGTCAATGAAATAAAATTATGAATGAAGCCCGATGCTCCATTGAAGTCTGTAAATTGGGGATGGACAGGAATCAACGGAACACAAGAAAAAGAAATGCATACCAGGGTTCATCCAACCTTCATGTCAAGCCTAGGTTCAAAGGACATGACAAGCTCATAGCCTTCCGATGTACTTTTTGTGGTGTCTAAAGGACAACTGAGAAGCCAACTCCATGGATTTTGAACTAGCATAGGTTGCAGGAAAGTGAACCTGTAACTAGTAAATTTCTTATTATTATTGTCATCATGAAGTGGTCGAGATTTTTGGTTTTGTAAACTGTTTTTGCGAACTCGTTGTGGAAAGTAAAAGCGGTTTTTTCTGGATACTGTGCATCCTCATGCAATTTAAAAGAAGTTTGTGTTGCCAACCAGTGCTACCACTGCAGCTTTCATAGTAGAGTTGGAATTCTTCTTCGGACAAAAATATTTAAATTTTATGACTTCTTGACAAAAATTATCCATCTTCTTGATAGACAAAATCTGTAAATTGTCCGACTTCTTGACAAATTTTTTATTTCTTCTTGACAGAAGTCCTGAAGCTACATTGGCAAGGAAAGCAAGAGGAGGATACCTTTACAACTAGCGCTAGGCTGGTTTAACTTTTGTTTGATTGAAACTTTTGTGTGGATAAAGACTCGAACTGTCGACCTGTCGTTGAGTGAATCTTTCATAAATTTTGACTGACGGAGCGACTACTCAAGCTTTGCTACATGGACCCACCACCTAAACTATGACATATCGAACTTGGTCACTATGTAGAATGACCAATTTATGAGTGAAATATTACAAATGGCACAAGCAACATATGCCAGTGGTTTGTTGTCTTTTCTTATCACAAATGGCAACACCAATATCACATGCCTGCCAAGTGGTGAGGAAAACATGCTTTGAAGCTGTATCTGTAACTTGACTTTGCAATGCCCAACAAGCCTCAACACAACCAATTCGTTTACATGAACATGCTTGAACCCATTACTCGAACCCTAGTATTTTGTACAACAAATGTTAATAGGTTGGAACACCAGTTTTCTGTATAGGAACAAGCACCCGCTGAAGGGGAGTGAATGTCTAATGTTAACAGGCTGGACCACTAGTTTTCTGTACAAGAACAAGCACATGGAATGATATCTCTATCCATGTTCTTAAATTTTCCTTCTCTATCATCAAATTTCTCTGATTTCTTCTGCAACCATGATTGTTGTCATCTCTCTTGGAACCCTTTGAATTACCTCGAGTGAAAAGAGAGACTAGAGGTACTTCCACGACCTTCAATCTCACAGTGAACTATCTATTCTTCCTGGGCACAACATGGTCCATAGCAATACCAGTGTCGACATATTTAGCATAAGGAGACTGCAAATCCATGCCAGGTTTAGCCGACTTTTTGAATCCCAACAAAGATATCTTCAACTTAGTAGCAGTGTTGAGCAACTTGGGGAATTGGATCTTGACTCCATGGACGTTAGAAGACTATGGAAAGGCAATATCGATATCAATATCATCCAGTAGTGTTGTAGGAAGTTGGAGGGGAAACAACTGGCCATGGTAAAATAAGTTACCTACAGGAGAAATGCAAAAGAACACACCGGCTTGGACAGTGAAATTGAGAAGAAGAAGAAGAACATAATGACTCCGCCAACAAATGCAGCTACTCTGAAAACTCCGAAGAGAAGTCACAGGTTTGAAATCAAGATTTTGGATGATTTTTTTTCAAAATGCACAATTCTAACTGCATCATATTGATAAAGATCTTGAATGAATTCTGCTAGTAAATATAAAATTGTAACTCATTCGTTATTGATGATTATTCATTCGTTATTGATAGTTATTCATTCATTATATGATATTTACAGGGACAGGAATTAGATCATACACTTACTGGTAAGTGTATGATATCATAGAAACTGAAAAGAAGAAGAACACAAAAGTTATATTATGGTAAGATTCATGAATCTTACGTACAAGCCAATCCCATGATTATGAATACTATTCCAGCCATCCCACCTGCTCTCTCGCCCCACCGGGATGCAGGAGATTAAACTAAATCTATGGATGGAAGAGTAGCAGTTGCCCCACTAGGATGCAGGGGATTAAACTAAATCTATGGATGGAAGAGTAACAAGCAGTCAATCACCACAAAGATAAAATGCGGTGAGGCGGTGCAGAGAAGTACTTTGAAAAACTTGTACTATTGAGGCGGTAAAATGGAGCCCTGACATACACGGATCGATCTGTTTGATGGTGTTCTCATGGCAGTGGAGATGGTGGCCACAATTTTTAAATCCATCACATACATAGATTGATCGATTTGATGGTGTTGTCAAGGCGGTGGAGACAATGGATGCAATTATTAAAGCCCTCTGTGGGTTTGATAGTCAATATAATGTAGATCTTTTCCAAGCAACTAAAAATATGTATGTCAGGATTTCCAAAAACATTAGGAAGACATTAGGCAGTCAATATAATGCAGATCTTTGTGTCAAGATTTCCAAATCCTTGTTAGGATTTCCCATAATGTAAACGTCCAAACTTATGATACATAAAGGTATATGTAAATGCATAAAAGAAACTCGGCAATAAGAGTTGAAGATTATTAACCAATAGGAAGTCAAATAAAAGTAAATAAAATATTTAAAAAATGATTATTTTATTTTTCCTATTCAAAACTTTGAAGATCATACAAAAATACATTTGGTCAACCACAAACTAATTGAAGGTCAATGCTCTAGCGAACGCTAGAGTCCTGGCCTTCAGCAGGGACTAATAAGAGAATTATTAGTACCATAGGCAATCACTAAAATGCATTCACTAGACCATTCATAGTTAGACACGGGAGTAGTTTGAACCTCCCAAGCCATTGAGAGAACATGTTCATCTAATAAATGGAGAGACACATTTGAGCATTGAGTCTCACCGGCTCGAAGTCAAAATTAAAAAACTAAGAAGGTTACTAGAGGTTGTTGGACATATATCATCAACAAAGACTCCTGCCAATTCTAAATATTTTAATCAAACAAACCAATCTACCTTTTCAAGGTGTTTGTTGGTGCCTTTTTGGCATACATCTCTCAAGATATGTCTTCTATAAGAGATATAACTTTATTTATTCAACTCATACATGAAGGCATATCCTCATTAAAATTAGGGTTTTAAAAATCGGGCATGATATGCATCATAACTGGGAAAATCTTTACATGGATTTGAAAAAAGATAGTCACCAAATTTTCCCAGCTCCGTTTTCCATTCAAAAAGACTAGAAACTAACTTATGAAAATTCATTGGTATAAAAAAAATATTTCCCTTAAGATTTACGTTGGAAGATGAACACCATAGTATCCTAAAAATTTTCCTCACACAGAAACAACACCAAACTTTGTATAATTGAAGTTCTCAACAGGGAATCATGGTAGTAAAATAAGTACTTACAGAGTTGAATTGAAACCATTCATAATAAGGGGAGGAAAATGTTCTTCCACGTCTGATTTTCCTTGGGCAGGGAAAGATGCATTTGAAAAGCAAAGATCCATTCTCTCCAACACCAACTTTTACCCTTTCCCAACTTTCTTTTGCAGAATGCTTTCACTCGTCCTGAATCCATGTAGGCATAATGGCCTCACTCTCACCACCCCCTTCATCTCATTGCGTTCCACTTCCTCCTTGCCCCCATTCCCCCTCTAATCCAGACTCTACCAAAGTTGTTTTATAGAAATTGAAACCGATTGCACCCAATAATCTCTAATTTTTTCGTATCAGGAAAATCCAATAGAGAATTCACTAACTCTCCATAAATTGAAAAGAGAACAAATGAAATCTCTACTTGCTTGGTAACAAATCCCCCATTTTTTAAAACTGGGTGAACAAAAGTTTATATTTGCCCCATAACCCAAAATTTAGGCGAATTAAAGCATAAATCCTGAAATATATAAAATGGGAGGGCGAATTCGCTATCAATAATTCCCATATCTATAGAAACCGGGCGAATGGAGGTTGCCGTTGGAAATTTCATGGACAAAATTTATTTTTGTATCCCTTTCCCTCATGAAAACCTGGGCTAACCCTATCAACGATTTTTTTTTTTAAATAAATTAGGGGCTAGTAATAAAATAGTAAAAAAACCAATACAATACAAAAAATTCACCCCAATCAAAATTTGGAACCCCTTAATTTCGCCCATGAGCGAAAGTTCGCCCCTAAAATCATCTATGTTGATAAGGTGTTAAAATCTTTCTGTTTGGCTTCAGGTATGCAGGTTAATGGATCAAAGTCTACTATGCTACATGAAGGTCTGTCGGAACAAGAATTATTGCCTTTCAAAGCGATGTTCCCTTATAACTTCTCGGATCTTGATTCTGAGTTCAAATATCTTGGGTGTTTTCTTAAGATAGGGACACATCATGCAAATGAATGGAGCTGGTTACTAAAGAAAATGGAGAAAAAGATAGACAACTAGTGTTATAGGTGGTTGTCCTTGGGAGTGCGTTTTACCTTATTAAAGTCTTTGTTGGAATCACAACCCGTCTATTGGATGTCATTGGCAGCTATTCCTCGTTCTGTTTTAAATTCTATGAGGAAATTGATGTTCAATTTTCTTTGGAGAAGGAACAACGAATCAAATCATCTACATATTTGTAAGTGGGAATAAATTTCTATTCCAAAGAAATTTGGTGGCTGGGGAATTCATAATATTTTTTATTTTAGTAAAGCTATGGCTGCGAACACGCTCTGGAGGGTTTTAAAGTGTGGAGGCATTTGACACAAAGTTATTATGGACAAATATCTTCCCCATTCGACTGTTACAAATTGGTTAAGATCTCACTCTTTCAAACATAAGGCGTCCTCTAAAATTTGGAGTGGTTTATTAGGGTCCGTGCACTTAATTCTTCATTGGTTAAGTTGGAACCCATGCTTGGGCCAACTTATTACTCTCGACAAAGATAGGATTCTTGGGATGGATACTCACTCCTTCCTCTCCCCGATTCTGGTGTCATCTCTAAAACAAAGGAATATTATAACTCTTTCTCAGACCAGGGGGCACTCTGACAACCATCACCTATACAACTACTGGTTAAGTAGCAGAGATTTGAGCTTTTCGGGAGACATGGCGATTGAATGGGATCAATATAGGAGGGCACTTATCGACTTAGGAGTTTTATTACAAGACAAAGAAGACGTTCTGATGTGGATAGGAGGTGACAACTCGGGTGCTCCCTCAGTCAAAAACTTCTATTGGGGCATAATCTCTACAAAAAATCTGAAGAAGGTGGAATTATGGCAACAATCAATCTGGTGCTGGAAAATACAACTAAAGATCAAGCTGTTCATTTGGTTAGCTGCAGAAGGAAGGATTCTAACTTGGGACTCTTTACAATCGAGAGGTTGGGAGGGACCCGGTCGATGTTATCTTTGCAAACAAGAAACATAAACCATTTCACATCTGTTTATATTTTGTCCCTTTACAATCTCGGTTTGGGAGAATGTGACTAATCATCTGAACCTTAAAAATATCTGGAAGGGAAACACAATGTCAGAGTGTTTTATGAATTGGTTTGTAGATAAGTCTGCTTCCACTCAGCTCGCGGCCCATATATGCTGGTTCATTTGGATCGAACGAAACAAAGCTTTATTTGAAGACTCAAGTCCCTCTATCCAAACTGTGTTATATAAGACCTTGGCTCTCCAAAACATAGTTACTGTTCCTTTGAAGGATAGACCCCCAAGAGTTATTCTGATTTCACAGCAAAACAATGCTTCCTTTGCTTGGTTCGATGGGACAACTCAGCTCAATGGTATTTCGTGTGGGGCAGGTGGAGTTATAAAGTCCCAAGACTCAACAGTCATTAGATGGTTATTTAATTGTGGCAGAGGCACACATACAAGAGCAGAAATTCTGGGAGCCTGGGCATCTCTTGTGATAGTAGATCATTTGTCATTTCATCGCCTACAAGTCATGGGGGATTACAGAGTGATTATCGACTAGCTGTCAAACAAGAGCAGACTCCAGCTGTGTGCAGTTGAAGAATGAAAAAACAGAATTAAAGATTTAATTAAGCGTTTCCAGTCTATCAGTTTTCATCACATTTACAAGAACTTCAACTCGGAAGTTGATATGCTCTCAAAGCAGGCTCTAGGAGAACCAGAAGGCCATATTTCCTATGTTCGCTGGTATAATGGGGTTGAAGGACCTAGGGAGATTTTTAGAATCCATTATATCTTTGTGTTTTTAGAGGCTTTTGTCTTTATCAGAGCCTATTGAAAGTATGTCTTTTTTGAGATAGTTTTTTGATCTTTTATCAGAAACTTAGATGCTCGTTTATAATGTCAAACTCCTTTATAAAGGATCAACTATTTTCTATTTTGAAATTTTGTATCATGAATTTGGTGACAGTTATTTGCTCATGTAATAATCCTTACAGTACACAAACAAATTATATTTCTAATATAATTGAGCTAATTTTCTATTGGAAAAATATAATTTTCTCTACAAAACATTTCTTACACGATCACATTACAATTAATCAAAACTTTTCTTACACGATCACATTACAATTAATTAGTTCAGAACACCTGCGAGCAAGTGTCAATTTTTCGAACTAGTTACTTTCTTCTGCATTACTTGTGTTATTCTGTGCCATGCAAACGCTGGGCCTGCCACTCCACCATGTCTTCCCTCAAACAGCAACTCCACCATTCCGACCGCTTCTTGTTACACCCAAAGTCCTCTTGTCAAACCCCAAACCTCATCCTCTTCATAAAATTTCAGCAGCATCAGGTTTTTCTCAGGAACCCAAATCAAATTCTTCGGCAAATGCAAACAGAAGAGACCACGACATCCCCCAAATCTTGGTGAAGAGATTGGCCCGAAATTTATCAGACAGGCACCTTTTGCAGGCCGGGGAGAGAATCCTGGTGGCCGTTTCAGGTGGGCAGGACTCCATATGCCTTCTGTGGATGCTCTCTCAGTTGCAGCAAAGCTGGGAATGGAAGGTGGGCGTAGTTCACTGCGACCATCAATGGAATCCTCAATCATCAGCAGCACAGGCTTCCCACGTTGCCCATGTCGCCAGAGAAATGGGCTACGATTTCTATCAGAGCTTGCCCACAATGGACGCCTTCGGTGAAACCCGAGCTCGCACATGGAGGTATGGGGTTTTGCATCGGATTGCTTTACGCCATGCTTATGATGTTGTTATCACTGCACATACTGCAAGTGACAGAGTAGAGACCCTGCTTCACAATTTATTCCGAGGGACTGGGCTCCAGGGCATGCAGTCGCTTACTTGGACGAGGGAGTTCCGGGTTCGAGTTCCATACCACAAACCCTATAAACATGTGAGATTAGTTAGGCCTCTGCTTGATACAACTAGGACTGAACTTAGAAAACTCTGTGAAACCTTGCAGCTTCCATTGTGGCCTGATCCTTCTAATTTTAACCTTGAGATAAATAGAAACCGCATTAGGCATGAACTGCTGCCATACCTTAGGGAAAACTTTGCAAGTGGGATTGATAGGAATCTTGCTAGGTGGGTAGAAATTCTTCATGGAGAGGAATCTTTCTTGCATTCTTTGTGCGAGAACATAAGGTCGAAGGCCGAAACGTCGATGGATCATGGTGTGATGAAGCTCGATGTTTCCATTGTAGAGTCTCTGCCTCTGGCGCTTCAGCGACGGGTTCTCAAGCAGTTTATTGAGTCGCATACTGGGAAAAGCGCGTGCTTCGATACGATCGAGAAGTTGCGACTTGCTTATGGACACACTAGTAATGGCAACAAGAGGGTTAGGGTGTCTCTGAGAGGTGGTTTTGAGGTGCATTTGCAAGAGAAGATGATACTTCTTTTAAGAAAAGATGTCCCAAATGCTCAGTGAGGTCCAAAAAGGTCAACCCAAGGCCATGATGAACCGTTATATCGAAGGTTGTCATAGTAACATCAAGTTTTATGGCTGTTAGTTTTCATATTGTATTTAGATGGGTTTAATGGCTAAGTTGAGAATTCCGTGAGGTCTCAAGTTCCACTACTGCAGCCAGCCGATAACAAGGGCAGCTATCATTTGGATCTTGTGCTCAGAAGGCGGTAGTGATTATCCAGCGTAGATGCTGTTGTATTCTGGTGCTTGGGTGCCTACTTCAGCTGTGATCTCAATGTCTTTGTAATCACTACAAGTGGTGCTAAAGGATTAGAAATTTAGACGGCTTTGAAAAATATGACTTTGTTTCTATCATACTGTACTTCACTCTTCACTATGGAAAGGATCACATTCATTTTATCTTATGTCTTATGGGCAAGCATGCATCATTTGTCTATTTTTGCATTAAATTTCGACAGATGCAAAAACTTGTGAATTGTCATAGAGGACAAAAATGAAATTTCTATGGAAACAAAATAGCGAGATGAGCTTCATCCCACTGGTACTCCAGAGTCCAATCTCCATCTTCAGTCAAGGCTTACCATGAATCTGCAAGGAGCAGGAGCACTCTTGAGTCTTGGCTTATTCAATAGAGTCATTAACAATGCAAGAGGTTGTTGACACAAAAACTTCACATGAAAATGCTTTTTTCCAATCTGGACACAAAATCTAAGACCAAAGGAGCTATTCTCTTTTCCAGATGTTTTGGATATAAATCCATCTTTTAGGGCAATTTTGTCATAACAAGCATGAGGAGAGAATAATGTAAAAAAGTACAAAAGACACAAGATTTTAATAAGAAAGAGCACTAGAGTTTACAAGAAGAATGCTCATTGCTTCATCATTCACACTCACAAAGTTCATTTGGTCATCAATAATAAGAAGATATAATTTTTAGGGATGATATTAATGATTCCAGCTGACATTTATATATTTCTGTAGCGGCCATCCTTTGTACGTTTCTGTAGAAGCTGGCATGTTTTACAAGCAAGATCTTTCCTCTTTAGAAACAGATAATCAATCAAAGAAAAGGAAACTAGCCATAAAAAGGGTTTCGTTCTCTCTGTTAGGAAACCCTGTCAAATCCCTGCAATTTGTGGGCAATGTTTTTCTGTCAAGAAGAATTCTGCTATGTTTTTGTTGCTTGGAACTGGGATTCTCATTCCCAAACTTTTATTGATTGGAATGTGGGTGTCTCCCAATAGTACTTTTTCTGTCAATTGGAACTGGTACATTTCCCTGTGTATTTATTTTGCAGAGGGTGTTTTCAATGGCACCTAGGAAGCATGATCAAAATGCTGATAAACTCACTTAACACCACTCTGTTGGTGAATACTGTGAGGAGGTTTCTCAGGGATCTGAACCTCAGTTTGAACCTTAGTTTCTTAGGATGGTGAAATCATTAAAATTTAAAGAATTCATCTTTTAAGACTTTAAAAACCTTACGTTAAATTTACTTTCAAGAGCTGTTGCAAAAGACTCCCGATGCACCTCAAACACAAACACAATTGCTGCTCAGAATAATCTCCATGAAATGCAATTGCCTGTCAGAATAAGGTTCCAGGTCCGTATTGCTCTATATTTTGTCTGTAAGTTGGCACCTCAAATCAAAAGGCTGGAAAAACAAGCCCAAGGCAAGTCATGGGATTTTGATTGACTATGTGTTTGGGCTTCGAAGTGTTCAATTTTGAACCAATAGAGATAACACTGAGATTCATAACCTCTAAAGTTAACCAAAACATAAAATATACAAAATTTGTACCCATTTCTCTTTTCCTTCATAGTATATATACATAGTCTATTACATATAACAGTTGATCCCTTACTATGATTACTAACTCAAAGCCAAAATATTCCATCTTTTGAGCGAGAGAACATGCTCGCTTTTGTAATAGCAGAAAATTCTTCATGGATAAAAGGACAAGTCATTGGAGAAAAACTCTTCCTTATGTTATCTCTCAAACCTGCACCTCTTGTGGTAAAGCCCTAAAGCACAAGTGCAACCTTAGAGGAACTCAAGATGGCTGCCCACTGTCACCACCACAGCCTTTTGACAAGTCACCGTGTTTATCAATTTTTGACGAGTCATCATGTGTATAAATTTTCAGTGAATAAGGAACCCATGGTAGGTTTTTGACAAATCATTGGAGAAAATTTAAAAACTATTCCTTATGTTACCTCCCAAACCTGCGTTTCTTGTGGTAAAGCCCTAAATCACAAGTGCAACCTTAGAGGAACTCAAGAGGGCGGTCCATTGTCACCACGACAGCCTTTCGACAAGTCACCATGTGTATCAATTTTTAGTCAATAAGGAAACCCATGGTAGGATCAGAAAATTGAAACCCATGGTGACTTGTCAAAAACCTTAGAGAAACTCAAGAGGACTGCCCACTGTCACCACAAATTGATACACACGGTGACTTGTTGAAAGCCGTAGAATCTCTGTGCTTTGCAACTGTAAATAATTGATCTCTGAAAAATCCGGCTTGTAGACCACTGTGCCTGTTCACTGGGCAATGGAGTCAAATGCATGGCCCCTAGGCTGATCTACTAGAATGAGGACCCAACCATACATGCCCATCTGCAACTGCAACCAGCAACCCACCTATCATGTACGCCCCTCCCACTCGAAAATGAGCTGAAGTTGACAAATGGGAGAAAGCCACTTGGTAGGATGCCAACAAGGAAAACCCCTGCCAGGCATGAAGGAACCCACCAATGAGGCTGATGGGCCTTAAGGTATGAGCATCCCCATGGTAGTGTTCGTGCATCCCCTTGGATTTCCTTATTGTTGGAAAATTGATACAGATGTGGGCCATTGTCATCCTTAGTGAATGACAACATATTCAAACTGTCCTCTAGCTGTTCGGAAAGATCTTTACGATGGTTCGGAAGAAATAGATAGGTTGTTTGGGCAAACACCCCATAGTCCCCCATAGCCTTCTTTATTACGAGGCAACTCACAAGCTTTGCAGTCATGACTAGAAGAAGGATAGGCAACGAAATTGTTTCTAGTCATGGACACAGGAATCCTAGAAGCCTCTGCCTTCTTTTCCTGTTGGAAAGGTCTCTTGGGAAGTGACTGCATTGGCTGAAATGTTTGCTGGTTACTGGAGGCAGCCTGCTAATTTTGCAGATTCTTCTCTAACCGGATCATCTTATTGCTTAAATCTTGCAACAAATCAACAAACCTGGCTGGTATTTCATTGTTCTCATTGACCCCTTCCTTCTTCACTTCCTGAGATGTGTTGCCTTGCGGATCAAATAACTTGGATGGACATGATTGAAATTTCTTGGCTGTGATTATCTTTTTCTCCAACTTGATAGTAGCAGTTATCGTTGCCTCCAAATTTTAGATATCCTTTTCCCCGAGCAAGAAACCAAAAGATTCATCAAACACCTTAAAATAGTAAACTAAAGCAAATTCATCATTAGGACGTACAAATTGAGGAATCCTCACATAAAGTTTAGAAAAACGATCGTTAAATTCAGAGACAGTCTCTTGAAGGGGATGCATGAACACTACCAAGGGGATGCACAAACAATACCATGGGTGTGCTCATACCTTAGGGCCCGTTAGCCTCATTGGTGGTTTACTTCGCGCCTTGTAGGTATTTTCTTTATTGGCATTTGACCGGGTGGCTTTCTCCCATTTGTCGACTTTAACTCGTAGGTATTTTCTTTATTGGCATTTGATTGGGTGGCTTTCTCCCATTTGTCGACTTTAACTCATTTTCAAGTGGGAGGGGCGTACATGAGAGGTGGTTTGTATGTTGCGATTACAGATGGGTCCTCATTCCAGCAGATCAACCGAGGCACCATGCATTTGACTCCATTGCCAAGCAGTGTTATCAGAACCAGTCGGTCGGACTGACCTCTAAGCCAAAAACAGTCGGACCGACGATACTGAACTGTTTTTGGTTGGTTCTGTACCGAACTGGCCGGTTTTGTACCAAAACCAGCCAGTTCCGTACCGAATCGACCAAAAACAATGAACCGACCAATTCCGTATAGTTTTGTACAAAACACGTACGACGTACAATAAAGGTCGGATTTGAAATTTTTTTAAAGAAAAAAAAAAATATGGTTGACTTGGATCCAATTCACAAATACCTTTAGGGCCAGGGGAATCAAGCGGAATCCATAATCCCCATGTAGGGTCCCAGTCTATTCATGTTGAGGATGTGGATTTGGATGAAGATTCTGATGATTAGTACAGTAGTATGATAGTATCTAGATCCTAGTATCATACAATATACTATGCTTATTTTTGGACTCTAGAGGGCATTTAGAGCTTCTTTATTGATGTATTTTTGTTTAGAATTTCAGATATGTATTGCACTCGGTGCTATTTTGGTTATATGCACTCTTACTTGCTATATAAATGAGAATCTTTGCATATTTGTGTATAAATGGTTTGTATTTGTATTGATGCACATGAATATATATGTTTTTTTTCAAATTTTGAATATTTTATGTAGTTTTTGGTCGACCGTTTTTTTTGTTCAGTTTTTTTCCGGTTCGGTCTGGTTTCGAATTTTCGGGGTCAACCGGTCCGGTCCGGTTTTCGGTTCTGATAACATTATCGTTGAGTGGACAGGTACAATGGTCTACAAGTCGGATTTTCTAGAGATTAGTTATTTATAGTTGTAGAGCATAGAGATCCTGAGGTTTTCGACATTCCATAGGGGGTTCCTGTCCCTTTGAGTCGCCATTGTTAAACCCCAGATTTGCCTGCGTAATTGGATGGTTAAGATCTAGCTAGCTTTCATCAGGCTAGTGTTCAGTGACAGGTGCATCAAGTTTCGCAATGATTAGAGTTCATTTTAGAGGCATGTTCACTAGATTTGGAGGAAGTTGCTATTTTTAGCAGTTTTCCTATTTTCTAGGAGCCATAGTTTTGAGGTTCACATGTTAGAGTTGATCACATATTATTGGTCCTTATGAGGTCATGATGCCAATGAGCTTTTTCCGGGCGACATGCAAGTGTTTTCATGAGATTGCTATTATTAGTAATTAGGGTTTCAGGGCTCGCATGTCAATCCTGAGCATATAATTGGATTCCTTGTAGAAAAATGAGTTTGATGAGGTTGATTTCAATGACATGGAAGATGCTTCTACTTTTAGCAGTGCCTATCTTTTAGGCATGCTATAGTTGGTAATGGTCTAATAACAGTTCCATTCATTTTTTGTCTTTCCTATTTTTTAAGAGTTGGGTTGCTATTTTTGACATGGCTATATTTAACATTACTATTTTTGGCAGGGATGGGCTCTAGATTCCTGGTTCCAGTGTGCAGTCATGAGTTGGTTCCTAATTGAGCAAGTGGAGGCGTTCTCAGTGTGACACGTGGTAGCCATTGGGAGGGCTGTCACTTAAGGCAAACCCTAGGTCGAATTGGTGTGTAGCATCTCCATCACCAAACCCTAATTCTACCCCTTTGGTATATTTGGCAGGTTCCTCCTGTCATGGCTTGAGTTCTAATTTTACCAGTGGATGATCCTTGCTATTCTTGGAAACCCTAATTTGCCTTGCTAAAATTGCTCAACCTAAACCCTAAGTTGACTTGTGCTATCTTTGATCAACTAAAACCTTGGTACTTTTGCTATCTTGGACCCATTCAACCTCTTCAGCCAGTTTGCATGTCAGTTGGTTTTAAGACCCTAATTTGATGTGTTAGTCTTGGATGACATGTGTCACGATGCTAGTTTTATCAAGCTCAAAACCCTGACTCGCCTAGGGACCTGTGCTAAAAACCTAGGCTGCTTTGTCCTTTATAATTGGGAAATCATTATGTTAAATTTACATGCAAGTAGATGGAAGTTTGTGGTGTTGGAAGGAGGGCTGTAGTGGCAGTTCTGGAGCAGATTACAATTATTTTCCAGCAAGCTCATGCGCAGGATTTTCCCAGAATACAAGGAGGCTGCCCAAGTTTGCATTGAGGGTATTTATCCACCAATCTTATTGTTATAAGAGGTTTTCCACCAGATGGAGATCATAATTGCGAGAGTTGACTGAGGTTAGAGGTTGCTGCATGCTACAGGACATCAAAGCGTGCAGTAATGAATCCCAAGATAGTTTATTCTAACATGTTTCTAGCCACAGCAATAATAAAACTTGAAACAACAGTAGTTCCCATGCTTATTTTTGGTCAGTTTTGATAGACAGCAGTAAGCAACCTTGTGTTTATTTTGCTATACTTAGAAAGTAGGTCGAACTACTGTTGGACAGCAGTTTTATCTAGCAGATAGGTGATTGTTATCTAGCATGCAGTGGAGGGTGGATTTTTTCATGCACAACTACGGCACATTCATTCTGGGTTCTCTTGCTCCTATTAAAACAGAGTGGAGGGGATTTGAAGAGGAGGGAAGAATTTTTCAGAGAACTGCCTACAGTCCAGCCTTCATTCATCCATTTCCCAGCCTTTCTTTCTTTGCTACCTTCACTGTGTGCACTGTTCTTTATGCAGCTATTCTTGTATTTATCATCATGATGTAAACAATCTTTTAATTAATATACATATAGGGTTTGATTATGCTGTGGTTTTACAGCTCTTCGAATCTCATGGTTGAATAATCGTGTTGGCAGTGGTGTGGGTAGCCTTAGTGTCCTTATTTTGATCTTATGTTCACTTAGGGCACATGTCTCTTTCTTTTTTTGTTATCATTCATAGCTACAGTTGGTTAACTGAATCTCCTGCATTATTATTTTGACCAAGAGTTTGTCTGTGTCCTGGATTGCTTGCATGCATATCGAGGACAAATTTTTCATGTGCTGATCAGTTATGCTAATTCCAGGGATTTCCTAAGTTGTTGATAGCATACAATCCCTAGGGACACCCCCTGTGACTGGAAAGGCACTAGTCCAAATGGAGGAGTAATTAGCAGTGACCTTAGGCTAATCGCTCATAGTTATTGTGTACGTTTGCTTGTAGCAGATCTATGAGATAACAGGTAGGCTAATCAATGTATCGCCTGAATGATCAGTTAAATCAAATAATTAGTCATAATACTTAGGGAAAACCCTTAGTTGATGAGTTTCCTTCTCAATTCTAAGCAAAACCCCACCAAGGCACCTAAAATTTCACATGTGCAACATGCAAGCTCCCAACAAAAGATGATAATCAAATCCATCCATTTTTGGATAGGGCTGATATAAAATCTGCAAGGTGAATATGACAGCCCATCATCCAAACATGAAACAACATCAATGGCATCTTCAAACAACAAAGATTGAAGTGGCTGCACAAAATCTGCAACAATTTTCTTCACTGCCCTCTATCATACATGCACGTAAAGTATAAGGTGAAACATCAAATCTGAAAAAAAATTCTGCTCATAGTTTAGGGCTTGTTGCTATCTTTTCGAATGGTGAAAATTTCTGAAAAATACCATGAACTGAAAACCCTGTTTTCCCATAAAATTTCTAGCCACAAATATACATGCTTCAATCAAATTTTTACACATAAACAAATCACAATCTGAAGATGTCATTGGCTGGAAAATTTCTGCATTATTATGACCAAAAACATGATCAATATGTTGCAAAAGATTTGCTCCATCTATGAGAACAAATGGCTGGAAATTTTCAAAATTTTGACTATTACAAGAATGCCCATAGGCTGAAAATATCTACATTACTCATGAAAGAACATGGCTGTTTACTATTCATGAAATTTTCTGAATTTACCTCCAGCATGCATGGCTGCCCAAGAGACCAAAAAATTGCACTTTTAGCCTTAGAAGACTCATCATCGTTGTTGCCGCCTTATACACACCTGGGAGACGTGGAATAAATCTTCAATCCACTCGGTGTGTCTTTGGGGGCAAGTTTCGAGTCAAGGTGCTGTCACCTGATCCTCAACTCCTCCGTCTAGGCCAACTCCTAGCGAAGCCAAGGGGGGTAGTCCCTATGAAAAATAATCTAAGGCTTTTACTCTAATTAAACTGAAAAACAAACTATTCTAGGAGTTTATTTGAAACACAAGATTTAAACAAAGCAACATAAGTTAATCAAAGGATACAGCCCGTGAAACAAACCATAAACATTAATCATTCACCACATAACTTTATGTCAATAGATAAGATGACAAGAAATAAATAAAGATAAACCAGTGCTAGATAAAAGCAAATTGTGATGTGATGAATGTGCCGCGTTAATTTTATCTTGAGGATTTTAGTTAGAGGATTTGAAATATTAAAAAGTGTTTAAGACCATGAAGTGGGGGTTGAAGTCGGGGTCCCCACTCTTTGTGTGCAAAAGGTGAATGGGGCCTCTTTGTTTGTTATTCGTCAATCTTAGAGACTTACCGACTGGGTGTGCCGTAGGTCCAACGTGAAGAGTTTCCCCCTAACTTAACACACTCCACTCAGGGTAGAGGTCTTAGATGAATAACACAACCGAGAGATTTCTCTAATTATACTAGCATGCATTGCTCAAACCGTTTCTGGGTCCCCAAAGCCACTTGAGCGTAGCAGTGGAATTGCATACGTGGTTGAGCAATTCGGGTTTATTCCAATATCTTGCAAAATTGAAACTAGCAATTAGTGTTCTATGAAAGCAAACCTAAAACTTGCAATTAATTTTAAGACTTTGATTTCGTGAGATGAATTTATTTTATCTTCTTTATGCAAGTAAAACTAAAGAAAGCAAAAGAAACAAGACACAACCCCAAAAACAAGAAAAGGAAAAAGACACCGGTTTCCCCCCAGGGGCAGGGGAAACAAGGAGAGATGAGCTTTGTGGCTCGCAAACTTTATTACAACTCTAAGCTACTTTTTTTTTGGAGGCACTTGATCTTTATAATGAGAGATCAAGGATTACAATGGCTTTTTCAAGTAACAAAATTGAACTAAAGAGCTCCCGGGAGCACCGCGGGGTCTGAAAGAGGTTTGAAACTTCGAAAAATGGGCAGAGCCTCCTCTTGTACCTGTTATTTCTGCATGAAAATAACAAGCTATTAAACTCAGAAGATGACCAAAAACACTTTGGGAAGTATCTTTGATCAACTCAAAAAATTGCAAAATTTGACTAAGTAAAACTAGGCTGAAACAAGGGAAAATAACTAAGGAGTGAGAGTTAGAAAGCTAGCCTCCTTAGGGTCTTTTAGGCTGATTTAAAATCAGGAAATAAAGCACTTTAAATTGCAGATTTATAACTTTGAAAGCACACAAAGACTTGCCTATTACTAGCCTCCAAAATATGCAAGGAAATAAAGGCTAAACTAAGGCAAAAATTAGACTAGATCTAGGTAAAAGATAAAGTTCTTTAAATAAACTTTAGATCTGATATTTTAGAGCTGCATGCAAAGAATTAGGACAGATTTATCTTTAAACAGATCAACTACCTTCTTCCATGCAAACTAGTAAACCCAAAGAAACAATTTTTTTAAGAGAATTTGAGTAAGAGAGGAAGATACAACTTGGGCTATGGAGTCTTAGAAGTTCTGAAGAGGAAGTCTGTTGCTTCTAGATCTTGGAGCTTGTGGAAAGTGTAACCAAACCCATCCACTTCTCCAAGCAAAAAGGTGATGAATCCAAGAATACCTGCATCAACTTGTTAAAAATTTGGAAACACCTACAAAAGATTTCATGCAAAATATATTAGTTAGCTGAAACCTTTATAAAATGGACAAGATTCTCAGATAAATGAATTGTAAAGTTCATACATGCAACCAAGCTTTACAAACTCAACACTATGGAATAATAGTATTCTTCTTAAGCCAAAATTAACATAACAAATGCAAATAACTTGAAAAATATCACCTCATGAGTGTAGCACCATCAACATTAACATTCACACATTGGGACACTCCTTCATTGATCTCCAAAGCCTTTTATTCAATCTTCAAATAGAAAAATATGATACAATATAGGTATAACGTCTTTCCAAAAACTCCAACTCCACAATGGAGAGGGGTCGACCTTGTTTTATAGCTAGGTGGGTGACAACTCCAAAGGAGATGCACAAGTCATGAAGGAGATGCGCATAGGTTAAGGGGAGTGGCACACAAGTGAGGTGGGAGGTGTGTGGAGTGTAGAGGAGATGAAGGGTAGTGAAGTAGGGGTATGAGGGAGTGAAGTGAGGTGAAGTGTGGGTGTGTGGGAGTGAACTGAGTGTGAGTGGGAATGAAGTGAGTGTTGGCTGCCTTGGGATGCACGCCATCCTTCCTAAGTGCGCCACTTAGGCAAGTGGGGTCGAGTCCCTTCATTGGAATCTCCTCCACGCCTATGTCACTCCAGTTGAAGTCGCCTACCACTTTACTAAACTCTCTCAAGCCTTTAGTCAACTAGGGACAATGAAAAAACATGTTTCCAACATGTTCCCCAGTTTCCCTAAAAAATAGGGAATTAATTAAATTACCCATTTTTTGTATTTTTCAAGTAAATTTCATTTTTTAGTGCTAATAATCATTTTTTTGCTTCGACAGAAGGGAAATAGGGGTTTACATGGTACTCTGGACTGGAAAACGACCATAAATATGGCATCTGACAATGATTGATGCCATATTTTTACAATTTATTACCTTACAATTAAAAAATTCTGTTTTTGCGGGAATTTTATTATTTCACTAAAACATTAAAAAAAACCTATCAAACCTAGCCACAAATTCCATATGATTCAATTAATATGAACTAACATGAACTCATATACATTTAGACACTAAACATTGGTTATACCATGCCAAGGCCTAACCACCAGCACATACTCCAGCTTTGGAGTCAGTCTTTGAGTGAAAAAAAAACTTAGAAATTATTAATCTCCCACTAAGGTAGAAAAAAAATAATTAACAAGTAAAAAAAAACACTCTAGAGTACATGCTCGTACCTAGGTCTTAGGTGTCCAATAGCCTTTTACAATATTTCATGCTCAAGTAATTTATTACAATGCCCTCGGAGGGATGGAAATGCGGAAAAAAATGGTCGTTTGAAAGACCGGCTGAACTTGTGAACTCTGACATATGAGCATCTATCTGCTCAATTTTTGGAGGCTCATCAGGAAAGCCAGCTAGTGGAACTTGGTGGATAACAATCGTTATCATAGATGGGTTCGCCATAAAATTTCCAACAACCTACATCCCAACTATGACTGCCAATTTGAAAATGAGTGTTAATAACTTCATATTCTTGGCTATTATCTTTTTTTTCACAAGGGGGAGTGAGCATATGTAAACCCTTGTTATTTTCAGTGAGCTCTTCTACACAATCAACCCTCTCCAAATCATCAAAAGATGTATAATAAAAAACTGAAACTTGAAGAGCAACATGGCTTACCAAACCGTTGTCTTCAATAGAGGATGAAGTGGATGCTTGAGTGCCTTTATTACCCATATTTTTCTCATGAGGAGATAAAATAAGGTCTTCAATAACATCATCCTCTTCATTGGGGGCTGCAATAACATCTTCAATGTCATCTTTCCTTGAATCTTAAATATCTTCTTTGTGATCAAGCACAATTGGCTCATGGGATGAAAGAAAAATTTGGTCAGACACATGCACATCATACAATTCTTTGATATACTTTTCCAAGGACCACATTGCTTCCCATTTATCATTCATTTTGTCAAAGAGGGCATTTGAAGGGTTATGCATATGTGCAAACTTCAAAGCATCAAATATGTGCCATAAATATCAACCAAACTATGTGCTTCGTGCACAATATAAACTTCATGATCTAATCAATCTTCCTGAAAACCTTGATGAAATATGGGAATAAAAATATCCCCTTTGGGTTGAAATTACAATAACATATTGCCTTTTCAATGAGAGTGCAAATAATTTCATCATGACATCTTCGTAGACAATATTAAAAGTTGAAATGAATTCGATGAAGGATGCCAAAAACTGTGAAGCCACAAGAGAGTTTCCATGAAACTTTGGAGCATGATCCTTCCATTTTGGAAAATGGAACTCATGTGGAAAGCCCATAATATATGAAAAAAATAATGGAGCATATGGATCCGAAGCCATACTTCTTCAATCTTCAAAACATAATGCTGATGTGAAATCTGAAAAATGTATTACATTCATACCTCTTCATACCAATTGAGTTAGCAGATGATAATGCCAAATCTTCAAAATATGTCTTCTCATTAAGTCATTGTAGCTTTGTCTACTAAATCTGGGCAATTGCACCAAAATTTTAACTCCTAAACCTACACTTTTTGTGGTGAAGCCCTAAATCACAAGTGCAACCTTAGAGGAACTCAGGAGGGCTACCCACTGTTAGGACAACAACCTTCTTTTCACTTTTGGCCAGCTCTGGTCCAACACAAGGGGGTTATTGCTAAAATAGGATTGCTAAACTTTATGTGAATGGAATCTTAAGGTGAAATGGAGAAGTTAACTTTAGCAAAGCAGAATTTGTAAAAGATTTTATAAATAGGGTGATGGGAGGACCAATATTAGTGTCAAATTCATTGGGCAATTGGAGTCAAAGATAAAATGTGAAAGGAAAAAACTATGTACTTCTTTCAAATGAGATTAGGAGTGATTGAAGTTGGGATAAACAAGCTACAAACAACCCTATTTTGCTGTCCACAAAATGCAGAAATTAACTTGGAGGAATTCTTAATGAGGAAAACCCCTAAAACATGTGCGAAGGTGTGTCTACAAATCGATGATATGAATATGACAACAAACTCGAATTAAGATAAATGATACAACATTACATTACCAACCATTGACACAAAGACACATAAGAGGGGAATAAACCACAATTAAAGTCTTCTTAATAAAGGAGCAATCTTCGTAATAAAGGAAATATGTTATCCATACTTCAACCATTCAATACACATTTGTTGCAAGTTATCTCCAACATTAGTCTTTAGCTTTTAGTCTAAACACATCCCACAATGGTAGAAGCCTCTAACTTTCTATTACCATGAAATATAGTGAACAAAGATCAAGGGGAAAAATCCTTGAATCCAACCATCCCAAAAATGGAGAGAGCAAATCCCTATATTGATTTGAGCTCAATCTCCTCTCGCAATAAGATATTATTAGTGGAATCTAGATCCACTTTATTCTCCTAGGAAAACACTAGAACACAAAGGATTAACATTTTACAAAAGAGGGCCATTCAAAAAAAAATGCCCTAGAATAATGAGGCAACATAAGTGAGAGTGTCACATGTCTTCATCCTCAAGCAACATGCTCATGCAAGCCCACACAAAGTTCCATTTATCCTCTTCTATTTTGGAATGCTCCTCAAGAATAACCTCCATTAACCACCTCCAATAAAATGTGCTAAGTCAAAGGAGATGGAGCATTTTTCAAGAGGGGGAGTTATTACTCAAGATGGTGAAAATGCCAAGTGTCAATCACCTATAAAGACTAAGAAACCCCTTAACCAACAAATAATGTAAATAATCCACAGAATAGGTGCACCCTTGAAGACTGTGCAAGGAGTCTTAGGACCACATTTGACTAGGCCAAATAAAAATAAGATATTCCATGAAGTAATGTTCCCTTAAAGAGTGCAAAAGTAGTTATAATTTCCCATCAACGAATAATACAATAATCCTCAACATGAAGTGCCCTTGAGATGCGTGCAAGGGGACCACATTGACCAAGCAAGATAATATAAAAACAACCCATGGAGAAGTGCGCCCTTGAGAATTGTACCAAGGTAGTTATGAAATCCCTTGGATCTAGGTCCACCATCAAGAAAATAATCGTCCAAGATAATTGCACCCTAGGAGAATGTGCCAAGGTAGTTATTCCATCAAAGATTGTGCCAAGAGTCCAAAAGAGTGGAGCACTCCCCTAGATGAGGGGTCAACAAAGTTGATAAACCAACCTTATGCCTAAAATAGAAAAAGTGGTTAAGGGTCTTTGTCCAATAAGATAACCAAATCGTCCT
This sequence comes from Picea engelmannii, assembly GCA_009831015.1. NCBI lineage: Eukaryota > Viridiplantae > Streptophyta > Pinopsida > Pinales > Pinaceae > Picea > Picea engelmannii. The sequence continues at coordinate 198,820 of ML776556.1, read as the reverse complement.
TCAATAAATACCATAGATATGTGTGCAAGAAGGTCCACTTTGGTTGTTACAATAACCTCCAAATTAAGGATGACCTAGGAGCATGCAGAAAGGCATAAATCCATGTGCAAATGCGACCAAACTCCCCAAACCATAAGCCAACGACCTAGGAGGATGTGCACATGTGGAGCGCTCCTCAAGAAGACATCTCAACCCTCCAATTATACCAATGTAAATCCCAAGGTAAGTGCCATAGAAAAGAGTGCCAAAGGGTGTAGAAACTCAAATAATTACACTTAAAAATTAGGAACCCTAAGTTGATGAGTGTTCCCTTTTAACATATGTAAGGACCCATGCTAGAGTAACCAATGCATCACCTCAAAGATCAATTAAATTAAATAATTTGCCATAATACTTAGAGAAAACCCTTAGTTGGTGAGTTTCCCTCTTAATGCTAAGAAAGACCCCACTAAGGCACCAAAAATTTCACATGCGCAACATGCAAGCTCCCAACAAAAGGTGACAATCAATAAGTCAATATCCATGAACATGCCAAGATCTTGAGAATCCGGTGTTTCATGATAGGTCCAAGCATATAGAGATCAAATATCAATTCATATGAGACAAGGTTCAAAAGGGAACAATGAAGCTCCAATATATTCCCATGGATCAACAAGTAGCTAATATTTTGACCAAGCCCTTGGCAAAAGGGAAGTTTGAGGCATTCAACAAAAGACTTGGATTGATGTAGAATTCCTTGCTTGCTAAGACAGAGTATTGCGAATTATAGCCCAGACAAGAACTTCCGCACAAGTTTCGTGTGAATGTGCAAGAAGTGGTTCAAGATATTTTCAAAAAATGATTCTATTTTTGAAAACTAAATTCTATTTAGTGATTCTCTTTAGTTAAAAAGTGAAAGTCTTAATTTTAGCAGTTGAGTCTAAAAAGTGTATTTCATGCATGCATGACTTAGAATAGGAGTAATCTCATAAACATATTAGGGTTTTGGTCTTGGCTAAAACTATAAAGACATGTCAAGATAGAGAGTTCAAATGCGCAGACACTTGAGCAGGTTGAGTGATAGAGAGAGGGACAGAGATTAACTAGCCAGGAAAGAGACATTTCTAGGCAACAAGCAATCTCACACAGTTTCGTACACTTGTACGGACATAACTATACGGTCCTATGGAAATTGTACAACAATTGTGCAGTCTGTACAACAGAAAACTACTATTTCTGATTTTTTCAACAGGCTGTACTCTCTTGGTAGGTGGTTCTGCTCAAGTTCAAGGTGATTTATGGTATTTTTGCAGTGTTGTTTTTAAGAAACTTTTGGAGGTTTTCTTGTAAGTTTGATCCAGGTGGATATCGGTGGCTACCCACCTTTTCCAACTCGCTCAAAACAGTTTTTTTTGGTAATTTTGACAATTTTGACAATTTACTATTTTTAGCAATTTTTAACTTCTGGGGCCATTTTGAGGGCCTAAATGAAGGTTTTTCGGGATCGATATTCTCAATGATGTTTGAATTCTTTGATTGAGCCCCCAAAATGAATCTCCTCGACGATACCTTTCCAACGGGCTATCGTGAGCCTAAAACAGAGATCGTATGCAAAAGTTACAACCCCGAGAAGTTGATGTACTAACTTACCCAAACGAGGCTCACATGACTTTTGGCGCTTCATCTCCTAGGGTTAGGTTTTTGGATGTCTAGGGTTTTTGAAATTCCTGTTTATTGTAAAAAGGACTTCAGAGCCCCATTGTAATCATCTTCTGGCAAATGAGCACAACTGTCACATCTATTCTCAGAGATAAGCCGCCACCATTCCAACAAGCTTGGTTTCCGCTGCATTTTACAGTTTTAGCTTATTTCCTTATTGAATAGAAAACCAGTTTTACTGTATGTCTGTTATTCTGTGTTAAAAATCTTTTGATAATTTGTATTCATTTCTTTCTTCTCATAAAATCCGGATCAGTGGTATCAGAGCGGTCTGCTCCTTGTCGTCTTAATGCATGTCCCCAACGAGATCAAAATACAAAGAATTGGGTCTTGAACTTGTTTCTCTTAAGGACAAAATCTCTCGCATGCCCAAACGACCTATCATGGTGGGAGAAAAGAAATATGACGGGATATGAAATCCTTTCAAAATGTTTCTTGAGGAAGCCCTCATGTAACAAAGGAACAAGATGATGGATAGTTTCGTGCAAATCCTTCGACGACTACCAACAGGTGACACATCTTCCTCGAGTGGAGGCGCCGCCCCCTTCAAGGTACAGATCAACTTCGATATTCCTATATTTTAAGGTCAGATAGACACAGATGTTGTAAACAAGTGGCTGAATTTACTAGAAGGGTATTTTTCTGTCCATAAATTTTTGAATAGAGAAAATATTACTTTTACACTCCTCAAAGTCATTCCCCATGTCAAAGATTGGTGGGAAAATTTCTGTGAGCAAAAGGAAACAGAGGAACCCTCATTATTTATAGTCACGACCACTTGGGAATACTTCAAGGATGCTATTAAGGAACAATACTACAATGTCGGAAGTTATGACGACTTGTATACCAAATGGACCACACTGCGGAAAGAAAGAGACCAAGCAGTGCCAAAGTTCACAAATATCTTCCATACCTTGCGCACCAAGATGAATATCAAAGATTTGAAGCAACATATGGTGCTCAAGTATCGCGGTGCTTTGCATAGATACATCCAGACCGAAATGAAATTTCTATACATCTCGTCCTTGGGCACGACCTACCGATATGTCGTCAAAATCGAACAGAAGCTCAAACAAAATACGTGGTAATATGGGCCTGGAAAGCCCTCACAGCAAAATCCAGGAAAGGGCATCCCCAACCAACAGAAAAAAGGATAGAGAAAAGATGGATAGTATTAGGAAAACCAGTCCAAGCGACAAGCAAAGAAGAACACTGGAAAGACAAAGAAAGATACCGGGAAGTGGTGCGAATTCCATAAGAGCCCTTGGCATAACACTGCTGACTGTCGCTCAAAGTAGTCGCTTGTGGAGGAAGTGAAAGCCTCTAAATCAGATGAGGGTTCTAACTTTGAATTAGAACCAGAAAAGGGAAGACAGATCATTGACGCGGAACCCAGTGCCACCATTGCTACAACCAAGCTCCAGCCTGGTGAACCAGACGAGCCATAAGAAGGTGAGTGCCTCTTCCATTCACAGATGTGGGTAAAAGGAACCCCGTTGCACTTCATCGTTGATAGCAGTAGCAAGAAGAACCTCATCTCAGCAGAGGTCATCAAGCGGCTAGCTCTGCCGACAATGCCACACCCACAACCCTACACCATTGGATGTCTTCGCCAAGGAAACGATCTCCGGGTTAGCCAATAGTGTCGACTGTCATACACCATCAAGCCCTTCAAAGACGATGCATTGTGCGATGTTGCTCCTCTTGAAGTTTGTAATGTTCTTTTGGGACAACCTTATTTATGGAAACATCATGTTGTATATGAGTCTAGGCCTCGTAGTGTTATTATTACTTTGAATAAGAAATTGTACAGGATACATGAGGCAGTCCCTCCAAGTGATATTTCCTTGATCTCTGCCAAGCAATGCAGGAAGGTCGTCTCTTAGATCGGGAAATTTGTTTTCTTCATGATTTTCTATCAAAGTGAACGAAAGATCGCAACCACATCCAGGGCCTCCACGGACGATCTCTCCACACAAAAAAGGAAAGTGGATAAGGTCGTGGAAGAATATTCAGATATCTTCTCCTCTCCTACCAGGGTACCTCTGCACTGCCAGGTCAAGCATCCCATCGATCTGACCCCAGGCGCACTACTACCCAATGGGCCAGTCTACCATCACTCTTTGTTAGAAAACAAGGAGATCAAGAGGCAGATCCAAGAACTACTCCACAAGGGGCACATACGTCCCAACTCATTGCCTTGAGGGAGCCCAATCGTGCTGGTGCAAAAGAAAGACGGGACTTGGCAACTCTATGTTGATTACCGAGCCTTAAATAAAATCACGGTCTGAAATCGATACTCGATTCCACAAATCGACGATCTCCTTGATCACGGGGGCCAAATACTTCAGTAAGATTGATTTGAAATCTGGCTACCACCAGGTCCCAGTAAAACAAACAGATCTATGGAAGACCGCCTTCAAGTCAAAAGAAGGTATTTTTGAATGGCTGGTCATGCCCTTTGGTTTGACAAATGCTCCAACAACTTTTATGAGGATGATGGATGATATCCTATGACCTTTCACCAATACTTTTGTAGTGGTGTATCTGGATGACATCCTCATCTACAACAAGACTTGGGCGAAACGCTTGCAACAGGTTCTGCACACCCTGCGACAACACAAACCATATGCAAACTTGGAAAAATGATCCTTCGGCATGGACAAGGTCCATTACTTAGGCTACATCGTTGATCTCATGGTGTGCATGTGGATCCTGTTGGATCATGTTGTCATTGATGCCAATGGTTTGATTATTTGGGAGATTGTTGGATCATGTGTCATTGATGCAAATGGTTTGATTGATTGATGTCATTTATTGATGTCAAGTTATTGATGATTGATGAACAATGTATATGTATTGTCCTTGATGAGAATGATATATGTCAAAGTGGAAACCAATTTATAAAGATGGATCATTTATATGATGCATAGATGAAGATGGATCAATGAGTTGTCATTGATACATGATGATGCATAGTTTGTTTGATGAAAATATAACTCATTATTGTCTTATCATGATTGATAAGGTGCACAAATGGATGAACTCCAAAGTGGTCCCCTTATGGTGAAAGCCGTCACGGGAAGATGCTTTGCGGATTGAGTTATCCTAGAAGAACGATTGAAGGACCCATGCTTGTATGTGAAATAATGAGATGAAGATCAATGAAGTTGTTGGTGAAACTATCCTAGATGGATAATGCTTGTCATGCCATTTCCGGTGGTATGTGGAATGTCACATAACTCCTCACAGTTTGAGAGTTATGGCCTTATGAAGTTGGAGGACCCCCATATGAAGACTTGAAGCCCCCAAGGTCAACGAAGTCAAAGTGACCTAAAAGAAGAAATCACTATTTAAATAATAAAGAAGTGACAAAATCAAGAAGGAATATTTAAATGATAAAATATTGGAGAACTTTCTATTTGTGGAAAGTAGTTAACCCTAAAATAAGGAAAATGGGTTAAGTGACCTAGAGGATGAAAGTATAAATAAGATAGCTATGGTCTCTTGTAAATTATCCCTTGTGTGGATCAATGGAGAGCTTCTTGTGAGAGCATCTTATTGGTGTGGATCTCTTGAGCATGATTGAAGATCTATTTTGAGGAAGAAAACGAGAGGAGGATCTCATGGACGCATCAAAGTTTCGACAATGTTGGAGATCTTGACGACAAAAGTCTTGGATCTTTAGAAACCTTAGTTTCTGAGGTATATGCGGGTTGTAATGGCTCAGGGAGTGTGCACACATGGGTTGTATGAGGATAGGGCGCGTATAGTGGATGGAATGATGAATACTTGTGTGTTTGAGTTGGTGCCAAGCTCTTGGATGATGAGGCAGGTTTCAGATCTGCATTCTATGGCCTCGGACTATCACTGAGACACTAGTATGGTTACATTATTGTCTTGATGGATACTATTGTTTGATGTGTTGTGAATGCTTAGGGAATTCTTGGTATGGCTTCTATGATGTGGTTCAGTTTGGTTGATTTGGTTGATGGAGTGAGCAATACTCTTTTGATTCAGTGGTGACATGATTGCAATGGTATACTAGTTGTTTATACATGATTGAGATAGCATTCATATTGATTGGTTGTGGAGCATGAGTAGACTATTGGAAAGCTTGGATGTGTTTTGACTGGTTGGTGGTCAGATTGGACATTCACAGACATAAGAGAATGATATACTGGTTGCATAGGATTTGAATTAATCTTGAAGGATAAACCCTAAGAAGATCAGAAGGTATACGCAGGTTGTTGTATACATTGACCGCGTACATACGCGGGCTGTAGTGAGCCAGGGCGCATGCACACGCTGGCTGCACTACTGACAGGTCGCGTACCTATTGACATATTGATATCTGTTGAGGATTTTTGCCTCATCTCAGTTGGTGCTGAGGGTGTAAGCTGAGTCTTGCATTATAGAGATGGTGCTCTTGTAGAGTTGTACTCTATTAAGTTGTTGCTGATAAACCCCTGGATTGTTGTCCATAATAAAAAGAAAAATTGTACATACATCTTGTGTTCTTTGTGTTCCTTGTGGTGATGACTTGTTGATGATATATTGTTGATATATGTTCTCATTTAACTGGTTGTAAATGAAAGCAATGGGTAATGAATAAATGTTGAATGTTAACTAAGAAGTTTTTGTGGAAGAGGGAAGTTTTGGGAAAATATCCCCACACTCATTCACCCCTCCTCTAAGTGTGGTAGGTGTGTCCAACAATTGGTATCAGAGAGGGCCTTCATTACAAGCCTTAACAAGCTTTAAGGAGATCTATAGACACACAAATGGATGATGAATTTCCAATCCTTGATGAGGAAAACTATTCTACTTGGAGAATAGAGATGAGAGTGTATTTGAAGACAATGAGAGCAACTATTTGGAAGGCAACCATTGGTGGATCAGTTCCGTTGAAGAACAAGTCAAAGTTTGCAACTCAAGGGGAAGGAAAGAAGAATGATGCATTAGCTCTCAAGACCATTCTTAGTGGACTCTCAAGCCCTATCAAAGAGAGCATGGGACAATGCACTTCCACTAAGGATCTATGGATAAATCTAGAAGAGACATATTAAAGCAAGAAGGAGAAAGAAGACGTTGAAGACGACTACATCAAGATTATCAAAGGTAAAGAATCTCCAAAAACCCTTGATTGTATTATTTCCAAATGTGATTTTGAAAACATTTCAAGTGAAGATAAATAATCAAGTAATGATAGCACAAAGGAAGATCTTGAAGATGAAGGCAAACAATTATGTGTTGATGTTGGCAAAAAGGAAGATAGTGAAGATACTTCAAATGAAGGTAAAGAACCCTCAAAAGCACTTGATTGCAATGACAATGATGATGAATTTTTCTCTACAAGTGAAGAAGAAGATATAGAAACAGTTTGTGTAAAGTTTGATGGTAATTATCCCATGAAAAGAATAGAAGAAAATCTATTAAAACTTCAAAAGGAAATTGAAGAAGGTTTATATAGATATAGAAGTGATCATTTTTATACACACTATAACTATCTTTTGGATAACACTAAGAAGTTTCTTAGGAGGAGTCAAAGGCACATCTTGAATTTAAAAGAAATGATCAAGGAACAAGAAGAGAGCAATAAAAAGGAAGAAGAAATCACAAGACTAAAGAATGGAAAACAAGACATGAATATAGATGATGAAATTAGCAAAAGTTTTGAAACCATCATCCGTCTCAAAACCCAAATTGAAGAAGCCAAAAGAATAGAGGAACTATTGAAGATTCAATTAAATGAAAAGGAAGAATCATGTTGTAAGTTAGAAGCTGAAATTGTTATCCTTAGAAAGAAGGTGGAAAAGTCAAATAAATTCTTGAATAGCTCACGAATCTTGGATGAGATCTTGGAAAGTCAAAGATCATCATGTGATAAATCAGGTCTTGGATATAAAGGAGAAGATACACATGTTGAATCAAGCACCTCAAAGAAGCATGAGGTAATTCCATCAAATAAGGAAGACAATGTTGCAAAGAAACCATCTATACAAAGCAAGGAAAATTTCAAAAGAACAAAGCAAGGAAGACATCAAGAAGCTATTCTTGGGACACCCAAGCAAAGGTATGAAAGTATTTTTTAGGGGTATTGTTATTCATGTAATGGATATGGTCACAAAGCTTTTGAATGTAGATCTTATGAAAGGAGATATAATGGAAGATTCTAACACACCACAAGGTGTTTGAGATGTGATCAAGTAGGACATATTGTTGTTCACTATAACTCTATGAGATGCTACAGATATAGTGGATTTGGCCACAAATCCCAGGAGTACTGGAACACAAGAAGAAATTCCATGATGAGGACTTCACATAGCATGGCTAGAAGAAGGAATGAAGTAAGAAAGGGAGACACATTTTAAAATATGGATGCTCAGAGCTCAAGTTCTGAGGAGAAAGGTCATATACAGAAGTGGGTGAAGAAGACAGAGCAGCCAGATCAGAATGGAAGACTGAAGGGAAGTTCAAAAGTATCATCTACTGATGCATACGCGGGTGACAGTGGTATCAGTCGCGTACATACGCATGCTGACTTTGTATAGGTCGTGTACACATGTGCTCTGTTGTGCAACAAGCCACATATATGTGATGAAGCCTAAGGAAAAGGGCTATGCATATGGGTTGCAACTTGATGTGATGGTATAACTCTGTGTTGCAGGGTCTGACATTGTTTATTGCAGGTTCTAACACTGTTTGTTGCAGGTTTTCATGGTTCTAAGTTAGATCACACAAGGTTATGATATAAAATAAATTTTGGGTGCATGGCACTAACCCATGAGTATGGATTGATGATGATCAAATGATCATCTATTGGATTATGTAAAATAATCTGTTGGGGTACATGGCTGGTACATAATTGAAGTTTCATTGATATATCTTATGATTTATTATTGGAAGCATATGGTATTGTTGAATATCATGGTGCATGCATTTTGCATGTGGTTGGACTACACATTGAGACATGTAGTTGGTGAGTTGAGTTGATAATCATGTTGTACATCATTGGTGAGTCATAGCTTGTTGATGCATGGTTGATATACTTGCTTGGTGCAAGTGATGATGCATGGTGGTGCATTCATAGATGGTATTTGTTTAGCATATTGGTAAATGCACATGTTAGCGTGTTGGCATATGGTGGATACATTACATGGATGCTATCTTTTGGCACATTGTTGATGTACATGGTTGATGTACATAGGTGTTGTGCATGATGAGCACACATTTTGGCACAGGATGTGCTTGGTTGATATTTTGTTCATGATTCTTTATTTCATTGTTGACATATATTTTGTTTCATGATGTATGGTATGGCACAAGTTTGATGCATGAAAAGGTCCAAGGATCGTCATATGGTAGCATATTGTTCATCTTGCAGAGAAGATAGGGGGAGACATACCCTTACATGGATTCATTCTTCTTCCCATGATTCTAGGAGGAGATATTTATCAGATGCATACCTAGAAAAGAGCCTTATATTTGAAGAAATAGCACATAGGCATAATTCCAGGAGGAGCAATGGTCACAGGGGGAGTATGTTCGATCTATTTTCAGCATTACATCAAAGTGATATCTCTTGTTCAAAAGGGGAGAGATTATTCAGAGGAAGATTAAAGGCACTCAGATAGGGGGAGCAACCCCAAGAGGAGAATGGCCCTTTTCCATTGATGTCAAAGGGTGAGAGATAATCACATTGATGTGATTGATGTCTATTGATGGGGAGAGATTGATGTGGAGAGATAGTCACATTGACTATTGATGTAGATCATGCCTTATCTACATGTTGACATCAATAATTGGTAAATGGTGTTGACATCAATGTTGGTATTTCCATCAATGCCAAAGGGGGAGATTGTTGGATCATGATGTCATTGATGCCAATGGTTTGATTATTTGGGAGATTGTTGGATCATGTGTCATTGATGCAAATGGTTTGATTGATTGATGTCAAGTGATTGATGATTGATGAACAATGTATATGTATTGTCCTTGATGAGAATGATAGATGTCAAAGTGGAAACCAATTTATAAAGATGGATCATTGATATGATGCATATATTAAGATGGAGCAATGAATTGTCATTGATACATGATGATGCATAGTTTGTTTGATGAAAAGATAACTCATTATTGTATTATCATGATTGATAAGACACACAAATGGATGAACTCAAAAGTGGCCCCCTTATGGTGAAAGCCCTCACGGGAAGACGCTTTGTAGATTGAGTTATCCTAGAAGAACGATTGGAGGACCCATGCTTGTATGTGAAATAATGAGATGAAGATCAATGAAGTTGTTGGTGAAACTATCCTAGATGGATAGTGCTTGTCATGCCATTTCCGGTGGTATGTGGAATGTCACATAACTCCTCACGGTTTGAGAGTTATGGCCTTATGAAGTTGGAGGACCCCCATATGAAGACTTGAAGGCCCCAAGGTCAAAGAAGTCAAAGTGACCTAAAATAAGAAATCACTATTTAAATAATAAAGAAGTGACAAAATCAAGAAGGAATATTTAAATGATAAAATATTGGAGAACTTTCTATTTATGGAAAGTGGTTGACCCTAAAATAAGGAAAATGGGTTAAGTGACCTAGAGGATGAACGTATAAATAAGATAACTATGGTCTCTTGTAAATTATCCCTTGTGTGGGTCAATGGAGGGCTTCTTATTGGTGTGGATCTCTTGAGCATGATTGAAGATCTATTCTGAGGAAGAAAACAAGAGGAGGATCTCATGGACGCATCAAATTTTTGGCAATGTTGGAGATCTTGACGGAAAAAATCTCGAAGCTTCAGAAACCCTAGTTTCTAATGTATACGCGAGCTGTAATGGGCCAGGGAGTGTGCACACGCGGGCTGTATGAGGACCGGGTGCATACAATGGATGGAATGATGAAGACTTGTGTTTGAGTTGGTGCCAAGCTCTTGGATGATGAGGCATGTTACATATATGCATTCTGTGGCCTTAGATCTATCATTGAGACACTGGTATGGTTACATTATTGTCTTGATGGATACTATTGTTTGATGTGTTGTGAATGATTAGGTCATTCTTGGTATGGATTCTATGATGTGGTTCATTTTGGTTGATTTGGTTGATGGAGTGAGCAATACTCTTTTGATTTAGTGGTGACATGATTGCAATGGTATACTAGTTGTTTATACATGATTGAGATAACATTTATATTGATTGGTTGTGGAGCATGAGTAGACTATTGGAAAGCTTGGATGTGTTGTGACTGGCTGGTGGTCAGATAGGACATTCACAGACATAAGAGAATGATATACTGGTTGCAGAGGATATGAGTTAATCTTGAAGGATAAACCCTAAGAAGCTTAGAAGGTACACGCAGGTTGTTGTATACACTGGCCACGTACATACGCGGGCTATAGTGAGCCACGACACGTGCACACACTGGCTGCACTACTGACAGGTTGCGTACCTATTGATAGATTGATATCTGTTGAAGATTGTTGCCTCATCTCAGTTGGTGCTGAGGGTGTAAGTTGAGTCTTGCATTATAGAGCTTGTGCTCTTGTAGAGTTGTACTCTATTAAGTTGTTTATGATAAACCCCTGGATTGTTGTCCATAATAAAAAGAAAAAATGTACATACATCTTGTGTTCTTTGTGTTCCTTGTGGTGATGACTTGTTGATGATATATTGCTGATATATGTTCTCATCTAACTTGTTGTAAATGAAAGTAATGGGTAATGAATAAATGTTGAATGTTAACTAAGAAGTTTTTGTGGAAGAGGGAAGTTTTGGGAAAAAGAGCCCCATAGTCATTCACCCCCCCTCTAAGTGTGGTAGGTGTGTCCAAAAGATCCATCCAAGATCCAGGTCATCCGTGACTTGCCAACCCCAACCATACTCACTAAACTTTAGAGCTTCTTGGGCCTCGCCAATTTCTAACACAGGTTCATGTTGGGAATCTCTCATATCGCATGGACCCTTAGCCAAGTAACCAGGGGTGGTGGTAAGGAAAAATTTGTGCGGGGCATGTCCCAACAACAAGCCTTCGATGACTTGAAGAAGCATTTGTTATCATCCCCAATAATTTCATTACCAGACCTGCAACATCCCTTTGAGATTGAGACAAATGCTTCAGACTATGATGTGGGCACTGTTCTCACTCAACACGACCACCCCGTGGCATATCATAGTGAGACATTATCAGATGTTGTCAATAAGTAACCTACTTATGACAAATAATTTTACTCCATTGTGAAATCCTGTCGCCAGTGAAGACATTACATTATTGGGAAGGAGACAATCATCCACACTGATCACAAGCCATTACAGTTCATGTAGACCCAAGGAAAATTGTAGAATGACTACCATCAGAAGTGGTCCACATTCTTACAACAATTCCACCTCAAAATTAAGTATAAGACAAGAAGTACCAACCAAGTTGATGATTTCCTCAGCCGACCTCCAGTCATGAAACTCACCACGGTGCTAGACCCTTGCAACCACGAGACCTCTGGATGCCCCCACCTCTATGAGACAAACCCTGACTTCTCCACCACCTACCAAATGTTGGGTGCCAACTTAGTGGTCGCTAATTTCCATGTTCAAGATGGATTGTTGTGCTGTCTAGGCCATCTCTGCGTTCCATCAAGCGAGCGTGCAAAGTTGATTTGGAAAGCTCACTACAGTCGGGTAGCAGGACACTTTGGCATTGAAAAGATAGTGGCAGTGTTGCAAAAACATTTCTATTGGCCGAAAATTTGACAGGATGTCAGCAATTATATCAGGTCCTGCATCACCTACACTATTGTCAAACTGACCACTAAGAAATAGGGCATGTACACCCCTCTGCCTACTCCTGACAGGATGTGAGAATCCATCTCAATGGACTACATGTCGGGCCTCCCGTCCACCAAGAGGGGAAATGATTGTGTTTTTGTGGTTGTTGATCGCTTTTCCAAGATGGCGATTCTAGCTGCTTGGAAGAAGAACATCACAACAGAAGCCACTGCCAAGCTCTTCTTTGAACGAGTATGGGTACATTTTGGGATCCCACAAACCATTATCTCAGACCATGACAATCGATTCCTCAGCACATTCTGGTCGAGCCTCTGGTCACTGTTGGATACCAAGCTCATCGAATCCACTGCCTTCCACCCCCAGACAGATGACCAAATTGAGGTAGTCAATCGAATGATCATACATATCCTACACATGTACAATTCAAAACACCTCCGCACATGGGATCCGAGTCTTCCCTGTGTCCAATATAGCTACAACCGATCCCTGCATAGCTCAACTGGACACAACCCCTTTCAGGTGGGGTCGAGATTCCAACCATTGGGCCCCATGGATGTTGCACTAACCCTAGTGACCACCTCGGATGACTAGTCCCCTGCTCCACCAAAAGATGACAAAGCCACCCGTTTCATTGAGCAGATCCAACACATCCGCCAACAGTTTCAGAATATTCTATGGAAGTCTAATGCCAAGTACAAGCAGCACCATGATCAACATCGGGTGCCACATAAGTTTCAGGTGGGAGAAAATTTTTGGTTGCACTTGCAGAAAGAACGCCTTACAGGGACCCATCAAAAGATTCACCCACTCCATTATGGGCCATACACCATCACCAAGGATGTGGGTGACAATGATTTTGAGCTCAACATTCCCCCTTTCCTTGGCCTGCACCCAGTCTTCAATGTGGCTCTCCTTCGACCATATTTCCCACCATTATTAGACACCTCAGAGATAGCAGAGCAGTTGACACCAACATAGCTCAACGCTGACTGCATGCAACATGCATCCAATGATCATATTGTGGACACAGATCAAGGGAACTCGACAACAAAGGATCCAACTTTATTGAGTCGTCAAAGCATGGCAGCTCCTGCACCAAGGCAAGTGGCTCACCCAGGATCAAATTTAGTAGAAATTTCCTCATCTCATGGGGGAAATCAACACAATGGAGACCATTTATTTCTAAGGAGGGAGGATTTATCCAGGTGGATATCAGAGGCCACCCATCTTTTCCAACTTGCTCAAAACAGGTTTTTGGAAATTTACTATTTTTATCAGTTTTTAACTTTTGGGGCCATTTTGAGGGCCTAAATGAAGGTTTTTTTGGGATCGATCTTATCAAGAATAGTTGAAGGAGATGATTGATCCCCCAAAATGAATCTCCTCAATGATACCTTTCCAATGGGATATCGTGCGCCCAAAACGAAGATCGTATGCAAAAGTTATGACCCTGAGAAGTTGATGTACTAACTTACCCAAACGGGGTCCACATAACTTTTGGCGCTTCATCTCCTAGGGTTAGGTTTTTGGATGTCTAGGGTTTTTGACATTACTTTTTATTGTAAAAATTCCTTCAAATCCTCATTGTAATCATCTTCTAGTGAATGAGCGCAACCGTCACATCTCTTCTCATAGATAAGCCGCCACCATTACAACAAGCTTGTTTTCCGCTGCATTTTACAGTTTCAACTTATTTCCTTAATGAATAGAAAACCAACTTTACTGTATCTCTATTATTCTATGTTAAACATCTTTTAATAATTTGTATTCATTTGGTTCTGCTCATAAAATCTGTATCAAAGTTTTCCAAAGTAATGAAAAGACAGTTTTGAAGGAGTAATTACTTGTGTTGTTTGAAATTGATTTTTTTGCTTCTGCTATTTAATTTCCAGCTAGTGTGTGATCAATGCTATGGTCTGAAATTTATTTCAGCATTAATCAAGTTCAAAAATCTACTTGTTTGATTGAGATCATAAGGACTTTAGTCATCCAGGGCTTGGGATTTTTCACATCTCTTTCCCCCACTATATACCTTCCTTGATCACACTTAAATTTTTAATGAAGACTACATTTGCAAATTTTTTTTGCACTAGTTGTATCAATCAAGGTCTTAAATGGAAGTATAGAAGATTTGTTAACAATTAAACCCTCTTCCATTGATTATTAGGCATATGGAAAGACAATGAGAGTAAAAGGGTCAAAAGGAAAGTTGTCAAGAACAAAGAAGGAAGGGTTTATTGAAATGGTTGCTTCTATGGCAAGTCTTCTTAAAGGTGCACTTCCTAAAGGAACATACACAGAGAGTTGGAATTCTGTTGTTCAAATCACAAGATAAAGCAAAGATTGAATGAAACAACCAACAAACCTTAAAACTTCTTATAAAAAGGAGAAAAATACACTTGATAAAGAGTGAGCAAGTGCACTAGCTCTAAACCATAGGTAGAGTAAGAGACCATTAGAGCACTATAGAGAGATAAATGCCGCATACCCCCAACCCTCGGGTTGACGTACGCTCACAGGATCGTTCTTTATCTCCCTTGAGCCGGATCGGTTCTTTCGATTCCCTACTAGAATCACAAATTATCGGTCCACAGGTCCTTCGGGAAGCTCCCCTGTGCGAACAACACTAGGCACGAGCTCCACCTCCTCCAAGCGACCACAACGCTATAACCAAGGCCCAATTCCAAAGGTTCTTGTCGCAACTCGCAATCTCGTGAGTTCATGAGTCAAAACTCTCGACTCCTCCTTTTCAAATTCACGATACCCGAAATGTCGATACGGGTATAGCTCCTTCTCTTGTTAGTTCCCTCCGCGCGTGACCACCGGCTAGGATTAATGCTAGCACCTCTCGCTACTCGCCCCTTCGCGAGTTTCAACGTCGAACTCCCGTGCTCTTACCTCACGAGTCACTGAGACGCGAGAAGTCAATGAAATGTTGACTCCTTCCACTACGCGACGCGTTTCTTCCTGTCTATCATGCTGGCCCACCTTGTGGTTCTTCCACGTGTCCCTCGTGCCTAGCTTCAACACTTCGCGACTTCGCTCCCCAAGCACTGCCTCCTTTGTATCCCGACACCCGAAGTGCCGAGATCCCGAACTCCTCGATACTCCTTATCGCAACTCGCGACTTCAGGGCTTTCAGGACAAAAGTCTTGACCTCCTATCCTCTGAAATGACGAAATGTCGAGTTCCAACTCGTTATTAATGCTAGCCCCACAACATAACTTCTCGCCCTATCGGGACTTCGCACTTCACAATTTCATGAATCTTGATGTAAGGTTTTCGGTCCTTCAACCTGCGAATCCCCGAAGTGAGAATTCATGAGTGATCTAACGACCCTTGTCGACTTGGATCCTACGGTCCAATTTTCTCCTAAGCTTGCACTTGGAGAATACTTGCCGTAACTTCCCTGCTCCTCTGCAAGATTTGATGGCTCTTGGAATTTCACAAATTCTCCATGGAGAATTCCGACTATCCAATTCCTCTTTGACAACTCCTCCGAAATGAACAAGGTATTCCTTCACGGAACTTGTCCACCTGTAAAAAAAATTTGCTACGCCTCCTTCGAACACTTCAAGGCACTAGCCCTCTTGAGATTTTCTTCGACAACTTCGAAGACTCTATCCCTCCTTAGCTTGTTTGAAAAAAAAATCCTCAAGTCCTTTGGGGATGATTCTTGCGCGCACTCCTTGCGGCACTTCTTCAAATACGCTCTAGTATTTGAACCTCTTCGACTCTGTGCACTCCCTGCGACAGCAGTCCTTCAACAATTTCACTCAGGTTATAAATATGAGACTCTACTCGGGCTGCACACACCTTGCACAGATCCTGTGCTTAACTTGCACTTCCGCGAGAATGAGAACAATGTTATCCCTCCTGAGCTTTCATAGATAAAAACTCTGAACTCTTGTCAACGCACTCCTTGCGGACAAACTCCACTGCACTCCTTGGAGGAATTTTACTCACTCAGGTTGAGAAACAATTGAAACTCATTCCTTACTCTCCCTCTCAGATTTCAAACATTCAACAAGAAATCATTCATACATAGCGTAACAACAAATGCATAACAGAAAGAGTAAAATAGATATGAGCATAGAATTCAACATACATACACAGAGAATATCACAACACCATAAGTCTGAATCAAAGCTTCATGTATTAATTCAAGACTTCTGTACATGGGTGTTTTCAAATACAACTCTCTGCTCTCTCTCGCAATAGCTGAATGTTATTCTTCTTCTCTATGCTCTATGCTCTATTGATCATGCTAATGCTACAATGATACAAGATTAGGGTGTCTATAGTCAGTTTTCCCTCCTACGCTCTAAACTGTCTAATCTGCATTTAAATCTACCTACTCACATTAATTATGTATTAATGCCTTCACCTACTACAGATGAGAGTGGATCGCTCAAGATCTGTTTACAATATCTAAGTGTGTTTCCTCTTAACTATTACATTAATGTTTCAAAATATTTCAAAAAAATGTACGTTGGTGCTTTCCAACTGTCTTACTTCCTTGCGCTTGCTTACTGCTTGCGATGTTTGCGATGCTCCTGCATCATACTCCCTCGCTTGAAAATTTTCATGGACTCCTATCCATGAGCTCTCGCACAGTCTGTCCATGCTTCTGGATTTCTACTTCATTCTCCCAGCTGGCATCTTCAACTGGATGTCCCTTCCACTTGACCAAGTATTCAAGGTACTCCTTTCGCCTGGTCCTCTTACTAACTCTTTTGTCCAGTATGCTTTCCATTTGTGGTTTCTCTGCAACTGGCATCTATTTAGTTCACTGAACCTCTGGTTATTCACTATTTTCTCCTGCTTCTCCAGCTTTATAATGGTACAAATCCGAGATGTTTAATATTGGAGAAATTCCGATCCCATCAGGTAATTCGATCTCATAAGCATTTGTCCCAAATTTTCTTAGGATCTTGCACGGTCCAATTTTCTTCATTTTCAATTTATTATATGTCCCCCTCGGGAAAATTTCCTTTCTCAAGTGTGCAGGGATCAAATCGCCAACTTCGAACTGAAGTTCTCTCCTGTGTTGATCTGCTCTTCATTTATACTCTTGGTTTGAATTTTACAATCGCTCCCTAACTTGGTTATGAAGCTCCTTCATTGCCTTAGAAAAATCTTCTGCACTAGCACTCCTAGTTGCGTTCTATTCTGAATCCCTCAATTTAGAAACTCCCCTTGGCTGCATGCCATAAACAGTTTGAAATGGACTTTGCCCTGTGCTTCTGTTGATTAAATCATTATAAGCAAATTCCGCTTGTGGTAGAATATTGTCCCACTGACTGTGGTGTATAGTCACCAAACTCCTCAGCAAGTCTCCCAAAATTCTATTGACAACTTCTGTATGTCCATCCGTCTAAGGATAATAAGCTGAACTGAACGACAAGTTCGTTCCCAACTTTTTCCATAAGGTTCTCTAGAAGTGTCCCACGAACTTGGTGTCTCGATCCGAAACTACGCTCCTTGGTAAGCCATGAAGTCGAATGGCTTCTTTGAAAAACAGATTTGCAATGTGAGTTGTGTCACTAGTTTTCTGACATGGTATAAAATGTGCAATCTTAGAAAATCTATCCACCACTACAAAGATCAAGTCGAACCCTCTTTTTGTTCTCGACATCCCCAATATGAAGTCCATGCTTACTGCATCCCACAACCTCTTAGGTATGGGTAACGGTTGATATAAGCCTGCATTATTCCTCTTTCCTTTTGAATGTTGACAAATTCTACATCTGTCCACGAATCTTTTGACGTCTGCTCTCATTCCTGGCCAAAAATATGACTCATTTAACTTTGATAACATCTTGTCATGACCAAAATGCCCTGCCAATCCTCCACTGTGTTTCTCCTTCAACAAATTCTCCCTCATGGAGCATTTTGGAATACAAAGTTGATTACCCTTAAACAATAATCCTTCCTGGATCATGTATTCTGTCCATTGACTTTTGTCCTTGAGAATTGAATTCTCAGCTGCTTCATATGCCTCCTTAAAATCTGGATCATCTGTGTACATTTCCTTGAGGTTATCAAAACCCAAAGTTTTGACTTTGAACTCCTGCAATAGAAAACACTTCCTGCTCAAAGAATCAACAACTTTGTTAGCAGTTCCAGAAATATGCTTAATTACAAAAGTAAAGTTCTGCATGTATTCAACCCATTTAACATGTCTTTGATTCAACTTCTCCTGTTGAGTCACAAATTGCAAAGCATGATTGTCACTGTATAAGACAAACTCCTTAGGAATCAAATAGTGTCTCCATTTCTTCAATGCCTGAATAATAGCATAGAACTCCTCTTCATACGTGGAGTATTTTATTTTGGCTTCGTTCAACTTCTCGCTGAAGTATGCTATTGGTCTATCTTCTTGACTCAAGACTGCCCCTATTGCAAATCCACTTGCAACACATTTTACTTGAAATGTCTTTTTGAAATCCGGCAACACCAAAATTGGTTGTTCAATGATTTTCCTTTTCAACAAATTGAAGCTTTTCTTTGCTTCTTCTGTCCAGTGAAAAGACTTGTGTCTCTTCTTCACTGTGTCCATCATCGGTGCACCAATTCCACTAAAATTCTTAATGAACTTCTTGTAGAAACTAGCCAATCCATGAAAACTTCGAACTTCAAAGATACTCTTTGGCGATGGCCAATTCTTAATCACCTCCACTTTATATGGATCCATCTTCAACTTGTCTGCAGAAATAACAAACCCCAAATAAATGAGATCTGTCTTCATGAGTGAGGATTTCTTCATGTTTATCAACAACTTCTCTTGTTGTAGCCTCTTCATCACTGTAGCCAAATGTTTCAGATGCTCTGCCTCTGTTTTACTAAAAATCAGTATGTCATCAAGATACACAATGACAAATTTTCCGATGAAATCCTTCAGGACTTCATTCATCAATCTCATAAAAGTGCTCGGTGCATTTGTTAAGCCAAAAAAAATAACAATCCATTCATACAACCCTTCATTGGTATTGAATGCTATCTTCCATTCGTTTCCTTCTCTCATATGAATCTGATGATATCCGCTTTTCAAATCAATCTTTGAATTTTTTTTCGCTCCGTTCAAGCAATCCATCAAATTGTCCATCCTTGGAAATGGAAATCTGTACTTGATGGTAATCTTGTTAATTGCTCTTGAGTTTTTACACATTCTCCAACCTCCATCTTTCTTTGGACTGAGTACTGTCGGAACAACACATGGACTCAAGCTTTCTCTAACCAACCCTTTGTCCATTAAATCCTGGACCTGTCTTTTGACCTCTTCATTCTCCTGTGGTGTCAATCTGTACGTTGCTTTGTTTGGTAAACTGGCTCCAGGTATGATATCAATGTGATGACTTATACTCCTAATAAGTGGCAACGAATGAGGTAGTTCGTCCATGACTATATCAACAAATTCTTCCAGCAACTTCTGGATTTCCTCTGGTAAATCATCCACTCTTGTGTTAGTCAAAACAATTCTAGGTTTCCTGACCACAATGAATTGTGGATCTTCCTTCTTCTTAACCTCCTTAAGAAGTTCCTTCCCACTCATGAGAAGTACAATGTTGCTTACCTTTGGTTTCACTTCTTTGTCCTTAATTGACAACAACATGTGAGTTCTCCCATTCTTTTCTAGGGTGTATGTGTTCTTTCTCCCATCATGAACCACATTTCTGTCATATTTCCATGGTCTACCCAAAAATAGATGACAAACATCCATGGGAATGACATCACACAATATCTTATCGTTATATCCTCCTATCTTAAATTAAACTAAACATTGTTTAGTGACATTTACCTGATGTCCTTTTTGTAGCCACAAAACTCTGTATGGAATTCGGTGTTCAATAGTCTCCAGCTCCAGCTTTTCTACCATATCTGTAGAAACGAGATTGTCTGTTCTACCACTATCCATGATGACTTTGCATACCCTGTCTTTGGTCTTGCAAGCAGTCCGAAAAAGACTGTTCCTTTGCACTGGATTCTCTGCCTCTTTTTCTGGCGTTAAGAGAACCTTCCTCATCACCAGTGATATTCCGCCTTCAACATCCTCTGCCTCAACATTCTGCCTCTGTGCTTTGGCAATGTGAGTCTCACCTCCTTCTTTCTTATTATCTGGACATTCATAAGATTTGTGTCCATTCTTTCCACATGTGAATCATTTTATTACTCCACCCCTGCCTCTTCCTCTTCCTCTAGTGCGAGGAAAAGTGTTGTTATCAACATACTGTCCTCTCTGTTTAGTATACTTCCCTCTCTGTGAGCTTCCACCTCTTTCAGGTTGAGGTTGAGGTTTCTTCCACTCTTCCTTATGCTTCTGACTCCTATCTTGGACAACTGTTTTTCCCCTGGGCTGACTTCTACCTCGGCCTCTTTGGATTTGCTTTCGGCTCAGCTTCTCTTCATCCTTCAGAGCCATATGATAAGCATCTTCTACGATCTGAATGATCATCATGCTCATCTCATCCTGAATGTCATATCTCAGACCATTCATATACCTGGCAACCTTTTCATCATCACTTTCACGATGAACAACTCTAATGTTTAGCTTGTAGAACTCTTCAGTGTACTCCTTCACTGACATCATCTTCTGTCTCAAATTCTGCATCCTTCGAAACAAAGTGATTTGATAATCTTTGGGTATGAATTTCTCCTTCATCTTCGCGACCATTCTATCCCAACTCCTGATTTTCTACTTGCCTTTGCAGCATCTGTCATCTTGTAGTTCATCCCACCATAATGGTGCATGTCCTTTCAATCTTGTGACAGCATGTTTGAATTTTTTGTCTTCCTCGACATCTTCATAGTTAAAATACGTGCCCAGATATCTAATCCAGTCTAGAAGTTATTCAACATCCAGGTTTCCCTCATATACTGGAATGCCCATTTTTTCCCTAGCACTCATTCTTGCAACAACCCTAATCAAGCGTTCATTTGATGCATCTTGTGTTGCAACTTTTTCTCCTTCATGTCCAGCTTCATCTTCACTTTCAGATTCACTGACATCTCCAACATCGGCTATGCACCTTTGTTTTATTTCCATGTCCACGAGTCTGGTGCGTATGTTATGCATCTCTCTTTCCATGGCTGGATTTGGCACTTGCCTACCCCTTTCTCTTGGAATTTCCCTCTCCTCTGGTGGATCGGGTGTTTTCCTATCTCTTCTTCTCGGCGGCATGGATGTAAAATTCCCCCTTTCCCTGCTACAGAAATCAAAGAAAATTATCCTATGCTCTGATACCACAACTGCCGCAGACCCCCAACCCTCGGGTTGACGTCCGCTCACAGGATCATTCTTTATCTCCCTTGAGCTGGATTGACTCTTTCGATTCCCTACTAGAATCACAAATTATCGGTCCACAGGTCCTTCGGGAAGCTCCCCTGTGCGAATAACACTAGGCGCAAGCTCCACCTCCTCCAAGCGACCACAGTGTTATAACCAAGGCCCAATTCCAAAGGCGCTTGTCGCAACTCACAATCTCGCGAGTTCGCGAGTCAAAACTCTCGACTCCTCCTTTCCAAATTCACAATACCCGAAATGCCGATATGGGTATAACTCCTTCCCTTGTCAGCGCCCTCTGCACATGACCACCAGCTAGGCTTAATGCTAGCACCTCTCGCTACTCGCTCCTTCATGAGTTTCAACGTCAAACTCCCATGCTCTTAGCTCGCGAGTCACCGAGACGCGAGAAGTCAACGAAATGCCGACTCCTTCCACTAGGCGACGCGTGTCCGCCTGTCTATCACACGGGCCCACCTTGTGGTTCTTCCACGCGTCCCTCGTTCCCAGCTTCAACACTTTGTGACTTCGCTCCCCAAGCGCTGCCTCCTTTGTATCCTGACACCCGAAGTGACGAGATCCTGAACTCCTCGATACTCCTTATCGCAACTCGCGACTTTGGGGCTTTCGGGACAAAAGTCTCGACCTCCTATCCTCCGAAATGTCGAAATGATGAGTTCCAACTCGTTATTAATGCTGGACCCACAACAGAACTTCTCGCCTTATCGGGACTTCGCACTTCGCGATTTTGCGAATCTTGATGTAAGGTTTTCGGTCCTTCAACCCGCGAATCCCCGAAGTGAGAATTCACGAGTGATCTAACGACCCTTGTCTACTTGCATCCTATGGTCCGATTTTTTCCTAAGATTGCACTTGGAGAATACTTGCCGTAACTTCCCTGCTCCTTTGCAAGATCTGATGGCTCTCGAAATTTCGGGAATTCTCCACGGAGAATTATGACTGTCCAATTCCTCTTTGACAACTCCTCTGAAATGAACAAGGTATTCCTTCACGGAATTTGTCCACCCGCAAAACAACTTTGCTACGCCTCCTTCAAACACTTCAAGGCACTAGCCCTCTTGATATTTTCTTCAACAACTTCGAAGACTCTATCCCTCCTGAGCTTGTTTGAAAAAAAAATCCTCAAGTCCTTTGGGGATGATTCCTGCGCGC
Source organism: Picea engelmannii (assembly GCA_009831015.1). NCBI lineage: Eukaryota > Viridiplantae > Streptophyta > Pinopsida > Pinales > Pinaceae > Picea > Picea engelmannii. The sequence continues at coordinate 175,880 of ML776556.1, read as the reverse complement.
ACTCCTTGCGACACTTCTTCAAATACGCTCTAGTATTTGAACATCTTCGACTTTGTGCACTCCCTGCGACAACAATCCTTCAACAATTTCACCCAGGTCATAACTCTGAGACTCTACTCGGGCTGCGCACACCTTGCACGGCTCCTGTGCTTAACTTGCACTTCCGTGAGAATGAGAAAAATGTTATCCCTCCTGATATTTCAGAGATAAAAACTCTGAACTCTTGTCAATGCACTCCTTGCGGACAAACTCCACTGCACTCCTTGCAGGAATTTTACTCACTCAGGTTGAGAAACAATTGAAACTCATTCCTTACTCTCCCTTTGAGATTTCAAACATTCAACAAGAAATCATTCATACATAGCGTAAAAACAAATGCATAATAGAAAGAGTAAAATAGCTATGAGCATAGCATTCAACATACATACATAGAGAATATCACAACACCATAAGTCTGAATCAAAGCTTCATGTATTAATTCAGGACTTCTGTACATGGGTGTTTTCAAATACATCTCTCTACTCTCTCTCGCAATAGTTGAATGTTATTCTTCTCCTCTATGCTCTATACTCTATTGATCATGCTAATGTTACAATGATACAAGATGAGGGTGTCTATAGTCGGTTTTCCCTCCTACGCTCTAAACTGTCTAATCTGCATTTAAATCTACCTACTCACATTAATTATGTATTAATGCCTTCACCTACTACAGATGAGAGTGGATAGCTCAAGATTTGTTTACAATATCTAAGTGTGCGTCCTCTTAACTATTACATTAATGTTTCAAAATATTTCAAAAAAATGTATGTTGGTGCTTTCCAGCTGTCTTCCGTCCTTGCGCTTGCTTGCTACTTGCGATGTTTGTGATGCTCCTACATCAATAAAAAAGCACAATAATCACACCAAGACAATAAGAGAGAACCATAGTGTATAGTTCTCATAGGCTTAAACACTTTTATAGAGAGAAATAACTCACAATGATGATCTACAAATGATACATGAGTGCGTATTTATACATATCTCAAGAAGTAGGGTGCCCTCTCCAAGAGGGGTTATGGGCTCACATAAGATTGACTAGGTTGGATTCACCGATAACTTAATATTATAGTAAATGAACATACGTTGGTCTTAGTCACACACATTAATTATATAATATAGATCTACCATAGCCACATGTGAAAATTACACTATTCTCAACACCCCCCCCTACGATGAATAAGGGGTACAAAGAAGAACGTTGAAATACATATGTGAGTGGGTTTATGCATACTCAACTCAATAGATTTGACCTTGGATGATATACATAAGTGAGTGGGTCTATGAATATCGAACTTGAATACCACTGAGAGAGCTTGGACATCGAGAGTGGATTTATGGATACCCAACTCAAGTATAACTGAGAGTGGGTTTATGGATACCCATTTCGACTATAGCTCACCCAAATACATCTAAGAGTGGTTGTATGGATACCCAATGTGAATATAATTCTACCTCAACCAAGATACATAAGTGAGTGGGTTTATAGATACTTGACTCAAAATAGGGTTGGCCCTATACACAACAATCCCCCTTAATTTGAATAGGAGGCCTTTCGCCATGAAGATAAGGCATTAAATCACAACTTCTCCATTTAATGTTGAATGCAACTCATATAGTAATGCTAAACACGAAAAATTTTACCATGCAAGAGAATATTTTGTTTCAAAATGAACAAGAAATATAACATTGGATTTGAAAGAGGGTTTTCAACCCAAAAGAAGAGATGATCCATGGTGAGACAAAGAATTACAACAATTTATGAGTTGCCAAATTCCCTAATCTGTATGTAAATTATCAGCAAGGGTAGTTTTTGAACCACTATGCACCGTGTTTCCACCTAATCCACACCTTGGGTTATGTGGAAGAAATCTTCAATACACTAGGTGTGGCGTTGGGGGAAAGTCTCGAGTCAGGTTGTTGTCACCTGACACTCGACTCCTTCGTCTATGATAACACCTAGTGAAGCCAAGGGGGGTAGTCCCTAAAAAATAATCTAAGGTTGATTAGATCTAAATACACAAGATTATTCTAGGATTTAATATGAGACAAAAGCAAAAACAACTATTCTAGTAGCATATAATGGCACACTAAGAGAAATGCTTATACTAAAGATATTAAGCAAAATAAAGTACTTGAATATAAATGATATAACTTGAAAGCATATACAAGTGCTTGAAAGTAAATGACGATAAGAAATATAATAGACCGATGCCAATAATGTAAAAATGTTGCTGTAGGAAATGTGTTGCAGGTGGTCTTGACAAAGTTTATTATTATGGGTTATTGCTTGAATTAATGGTTTGATTTAGTGAAGTGGCTTGATGTTGCAAGTCCACTTTGTGCATGCGAGATTGTAAATGTGAAATGAAAATGAAAATCTAATCTAAGATTTGTTTCCTTTCACCACTATCCCCCAAATGGGTATGAGTAAGTTCCAACAAGGAGAGAACTGATCTCAATGAGTATCCCCCTGAATTCACAAGTCAATCTACCGATAGGATCCCATATTGAGCAATAGTAAGAGAATGGTTTTCCCTATTAACACTAATTCACACTGAACAATCCCCTTTTTGATGGACACCCTAGATCAAGCAAAGCTCGCAAGGGTCCAAAGCATACTAAGGCTGCTGAGGGAAGGTTTATTTTTCAAATTGAAATAACTGAAGGAAATTGCAAAATTTAAATTTAAAATATTCTAATCTAGAAATCAAAATATAACTAATGTTTTACGGTGCTTGGGTTTATTTTAACTCTGTGAAAATGAAATGAAAGCGAGAAAAAGGGACAAACACAAAAATGAGATAGTCCCCCCCAACCCCTAGGGGGATTGTAGGCCTAGTGGGTTATCCCACTCTTTCTTTTCAATTACAATAGTTTTTAGAAGAATATTTGTGGTCCTTTTATACTTAAGGCAAAAAATTTACAAATTTATTGAGAGAAAATTAGATTGGAAGAAAGTTGGAAGCCTTGGGTGGTCCCGGAAGCTTCGTATCCTCGAAATTCGACTAGAGTTTCCCCTTGGCTATTCAAAAATATGAGAAAAACAACAATATATTGTGGATCAAAGTGACCCAAAATGACTTTGGGACAACCTGCAAACAATGTTAGACTAAGCTCAAAAATTAGTAAGTGAAAGCTAAGCAAATTAATGAAAATCAACCAAGAAAGCAAGATAGATGCTAGCTTTCTTAGTGGATTTTGTTTGCTGTCTGGGACAACAAACAATGAGGCACTAATATTGTTATATATGTAATTAAAATCTTCAACAATCAACTTTACCTTTTAGTCTTAATATTTTGAAAGAAGTACTTGTTAAAATATACCTTTTTTTATG
>ML776556.1:127790-166924 GCA_009831015.1 Picea engelmannii | reverse complement strand
TGTCCTTTGTAATTGTCCGATGACCAATCCGCAAAAGGGGATTTGGTCCTTATACAATTACCGACGTGATTAATCCTCAATGGGGATTAATCCAATAACAATAATAATAATAATGACATGATTAATCCGCAATGGGGATTTAATGCAATAATAAAATAATAATAAGAATGCTCTTCGCAGTTACATTATTTCAACAAAAAATTTAGATATTAAGCGTGCATAAATAAAGATCTAATTAGAATTTATAAATGAAACTTGGATCTTTATGCATGCAAATAAAGTAACCAAAAAATGTTTGAACCTTTGAGAAGGAGAGAAATAGATGCTTGTAGCTTGGAACCCTTGGGAAATGGAGTCTCTCGGTGGATTGAGGAGGGACTATGCCATTAGAACCTTGAAGTTGCGGAAGATGGAAACTAGCTCAATCACCTCTCCAAGCAAATGAGGTCCTGCATGTTTCAAATGCTTGCAACAAATTGTTAAATTGTGGTTCTCCCTACACCTGAAATCTAGATAGGATGTAATTATGCAAAATTTGCATGCAAATATTTAACCCTATATATAAAAGAAAGACAAAACGATCTAGAAAAAAAATTAGTTTAAAAGATCCTTTTCACATTAAGAATTGAAAAACAATAAATTAAAAGAAAATCACCTCATAAATTTGAGCACATGACAATGATCATCCACACAATAGCACAACACACCTTCTTGACCTCCAAATCCTTTTATTCCAATAAAGAAGTATTACAATGGTATTACAACAAGCTAAGTACAAACTTCCATTAGCTAAAGAGTGGAGAGGTAGCTTGTTTAAATAACAAAGTGTGAGAAATTACCAAGGAGATAGGGCACACCACTTGTAGAGGATGAGACAAATGGGAAGAGGGATGGGAACCGCATCTCCCAAGAACTCTTGAGAATGCACCAAAATTCCAAAGGAGAGAGAGATAGGGGCGACACATGACCCAAGAGAGGTGGCAACCTCCTTGGGATGTGTGCTTGTAACACCACAAGGATGTGACCCAGTTATATTATGAATTGTAATCATGTTTATGAATTGTAATCATGTTTTGTAGGCTGGTGAGATGAGTGTTGATAAGTTGGTGGGATTATGTGTTTATTAGGCCGGAGAGCCTAAGTGTTAAAGGCCAGGAGCCTGTTTTTGTATATGTAATTATGCAAAACATTAATAAAGATTAAACATCGTTGCGTACAGACCGACCACGACGAAAGAGCGATGGGGGACTAAGCTTCCACAGGTGGGTAAAGGAAAAGGGGCTAATGTTAGGGTCTTAAGTCCTTGAGAATAATAATTTATTATTATTCCAAAGCTATGTGACAAACATGTTTTTATCCTAAGTCCTGGGAAAGGCATCATGTGAAAAAAGGGAACACATGCAGCTCCAGGAAGACAAGTGTCGACTTGGGCGCAAGAAGTTAAAAGCTGAAGCGTCAACTGTGTTGGGGGTTCACTTACCATTGTCCATCCTTCGTGAATTGGGTAGAGTCTTCGTGAGTGCCCTCTGTATACCCTCACGCATTTTTGAAAACCAGAACCATGAAGTTGATCGGTGTATTCACGTGAATCCCGTGGCCTTTGTATTCGACCTTTGCAATATTCATGCATGCACCTGAGACCCAAAATCCGTGAACCGTTCTGTGTCTTCTGAGGAACCCGACACCTGAGTAATATCCTTAGTTGTGTCGTGTCTTAGCGTGGGTTGTTTCTGCCTGTGGTGCCATGCCCATCTGTTGTTGCTACTGTCATCCCTATGTGAATGAGTGTCGAACCATTTTTATTGTCCTCACCTGGTTGGAGCTGAGTCAAGGAGTCTGTTGAAGAAGTGGGTTGTCAAGCCCATGGTAGAAGAGGTAGGTTGTCAATCCTATGAGAAACTCTCTCCAGGTGAGAGAGTCTACTGGGAAGTGGTTTTCTCCCAGAGAGATTCTAGCACCAACCACAGAGCTATGAGAATTCCTGATCTGGCCTGTTACCGAGATCCAGAGAGGGACGTGAAGTAACTAATGGACTGTGCTTGTGAAGGTGTATACTCCCGGGTGGAACAAGCATGTGGGGAATGGGAGTTCGTGAGTAGTGGGTGTAAGAAGGCTCCTAGAGAGAATCCTTCTTGTTGCTCTGTGCAATTTTCCTATAACCTCAGCCTAGTCTAGGATTCCCTTGCCCTGGGTGGAGCTTGGTCTCAGCTCGGGGGTGAGCCACTGTTGAGCATGATGAGCAACGTCGTCTAAGGCTGGGAGGTTCGTGGAAGTGTTGCACGTAGTTGGTGGAATTACTCCAGTTCCAAAGATAAGTATCATTATGTGTTTAATTTCAATTAAAATGCATGTCTTTGATGCTTGTATCTTTTCATGTATTTCGTTGAATGTATGAATTACTGTTAATTACATTAATTATGTATGTTAGCAGTAATTATGTGTTTATTCTATATTGTTTGGTTAAATATGCATATTAAATATATATGTATGAGAATGTTCCGCGTAGTAGTGTTTCCCGGGAGTGCGGTTGATGGACGGGGACGTTACAATATAGTATCAAAGCATGGTTTCAATGCTGAGCTTGGATGGGCTAGATAAGTGGTCTTTGGACCCAAGGTTTCAAGTGGAAATGGTGTTTGGAGGAACCAATTTCGAACCTTAGAATGTTTCTGAGTTCCAAGGGGTTACTTGGCCATGTTACAAATCTTAGGAGGAGTAGTGGTAGAATAAAACTACAACCGGTGTAGTATTTGACCACAACGAGAGAGAGCTCAACACTTGGGATGTTGGAGCCGTAGGATCTGTTCGAAAGGAGAGGAAAAACCTTTACGACCGTCAGATCTAGAGAAAGTGCAGAAAGGGTAACCTGGAAGCACTTCGGACTTCGCGACATCGATGAAACTGAATGCAAAGGTAAGAGAAAGGTTGAAACCCGAAGCTCCGAAGCCCGAAGGATGTCTACACCATAGATCGTAGGAAAAGAGCTCGATTGTTAGATCCGTGTCTAGGAAGGCAAAGGGAAGTCACTTCGGAGGATTTCAAGTGTGGAGTGTGACAAACTCCCAAAGTCCCAAAGGTCGAAGTAGATCGCAACTGTCTGTTGCGAAGGACACGTATCAAGAGATCGTGTACTTCGGGAGGAGGCAAGTGTTGTGAGTTTGAAACTCCTGAAGCCTGAAGTGCCGAAGTCACTCATAGCCATTGACCGTGAAGGAGGACATGCGTTGGTGGATCGTGAACTCCGGGAGAAAGTGCTCCGGGAAAAAATGAGTGTAGAGGAGTTGAAACTCCTGAAGTTCGAAGCTCTGAGGCCCAAAGAACCAAAGTGGTGAGTCATGATGACGTCACCTGGAGTTGACGTGGACACATGGGTGGTGTGCCAAGTGTAAGTGGATTCTGAACCATGGAAGGTTGAGATGGCATTAGGAACGTGATGAGTGTCACCCATCTGAATGGGCCACATATCAGACACTAGTATTCCACCTTGTGGCATCCTGTATGATCAGGGTTAATGGGGCCCAAGGTTACGTAATGTAGTTAAAGGTCGAAGGACCCACAATGGCGTTGATCACGATACATCAAGATCAATGGCCAGGAGACATTGCGGGGACCCAAGTTGCACGGAAGATTATTCTCCAAGGTGGTCCTGCAATCCAAACGACGGTTTCACTGAGGGGTTACATGTCATCGTTAAAAGAATTGCAGGATGAAAGGCAGGTTGCTCCAAACTACTATTGCATTCCCCCGCAATTGGAAAATGTTAAGTGATGTTATGTAATGATGTCACCAAAGGTGATGTTCAAAGATTAACAATTCGGATGTGTAGATGAGAGATCCTCCGAAGCTCCGAAGTCCTGAAGACCCGAAGACCCGGAACTCAAACACCTGAGGTTCCATAGTAAGTGTCATCCGTTGGATGATGGGTAGACATGGAATGTTGATCCACTCTACTTCGCGAGTTCGGTAACTATGAACTACGAGTGATTGTTGTGTTGTGCTTTGAAAATTTCTGAGGCCGATGGCTCGAGTAAGCGCTTATTAATCTAGCGCTTGGTCATGACCCATGGTCGTGTGGTTTGGGGGACTGAGAGAAAGGGGCTAGTGCTCGAAAAATTCGCAGAGCAGAGCCCTGAAAGAAAATGGAGTTTGAAAGTTTTCTTGAATTAGATTTGTTTATGAATGTTGTGGGATTTGTTAAGGAATGATGACTTGACAAATTCTGGTTGTCTGCACATTGTGTTTGCAGAAGTTTAACAAGTGCCAGAACTGAATAGAGTTGCCACTGAGTGCAACGAAATGGAGGAAGAAAAGAATGCTTCTAGTTCAAAGAATGAAGCTAAAGGGATGGATGTTCATTTGGGAGTTGAAGGGTCAAACTCCAATGGGCATGGAGAAGAGATAGATAAGGAAGGGCATATGATGAAAATCATTGAAAGATTGTAGAAAGATGCCAAAACTCACTGAGCAGATAGCAGAAAGCTCATGAAATCTAAGGAACAACAAGGAGAATTCAGCTTAAAGTTGATGAAGAGTCTGGAGAGAATAGAAAAGAAGTTGGACAAGGAGAGAGACTCGAGCAAAATAGGGAGTCACCAGACTTCTGAGGGAAGAAGATCAAGGAGTGTTGGTAGACACCATCATCACTCTCAAGGTCACTCCAAGAGGAGGGCACACAGTAGTTCAAACCCATCTCTTACCAGAAAGCACATGATATCTGGAGTGGATGAACTAAAGGGAGAAATGAACAAGATTAAGCCTCCTACGTTTGATGGAGAACATAAGAAGGAGGAAGATGCCAAAACATGGTTGCTTGGCATGAGGAAACATTTCCAACTGCAAAAATATTCCTCTCATGCAGAAGAAATAATTGCAATGTATCAACTGAAAGGAAAAGTATCCATGTGGTGGGATCAACTTGTGCAGGTGCAACACATTAGAAAGAAAGATGTCACGAAAGAATTCAAGAGGTATTTTGAGAAGAAATACTTGACTAAAAGATACTATGACAGAAAGATGAAAGAGTTCTTTGAACTCAAACTGGGTAGCATGACCATTTATGAATACGAACGAAGGTTTTTGGAATTGTTGAAGTATGTTTCGTTCATCAAAGATGAGACTGTCAATATTCAAAGGTATCTGAGTGGAATGCCACCTTCCATCGGTGACAAGATCCAATATGATGACCCTAAGACTATGGAAGAAACTATAAGAAGAGAGAAATGATTATATGAGCAACAAAGAGAAAATCCTACTTTTCAGAAGGCTTGGGATGAGCAGAAGAAGTTTAAGAAAGAGCAGAGGCAGAAGGGAAACAAACCTCCCTTTTTCATAAATAGTCCTCAAGGACAACCATCATTTAGAGAGCCAAGAATGGCTGACGTAGGGGAACAAAGGCCAAGGCAAAAACCCATTCAGTGTTGGGGCTGTCAGGGGAACCATAAGTACAAAGATTGTCCCCACAAAAATGGCAAGGTGAGAGGTGTCCATAATTTTCAGCAAGCTGAAACAGTGGAAGACATGAGAAATATAATACCAAGAATCTACACAGCCCTGGACAACAAGCAAACATAATATCAATCACACATGATTGAAGTGGAAGGTATGAACAACAACCATGCCTTAACTATTTTAATTGATTCAGGGGCTAGCCATAGTTATATATATCCTAAAGTGGTGGAAAGTTTGCAATTGTCAAGAAGCAAACATGAAAAGTCTTGGTTAGTGCAGCTGGCTACAAGAACCAAGAGGAAATTCACTGAGTTAGTTAAGTCTTGTCCAGTGGACATGAATGGACTGAGCACAAAGGATGAATTGAACATTCTGCCTTTAGGTTCTTATGAATGTCTAGTTGGTATGGACTGGTTAGACTAGCACCATGCCATCCTGGACTGTCGTAACAAGGCATTCACTTTCCTAGATGAGGAAGGAAATTGGAAAATAGTCCAAGGAATTCCCAGAGCTATTTCTATTAGAGAAATCTCAGAAATGCAGTTGAAGAAGTGATATAGGAAAGGCTGCCAATTATTTGTAGCCCATGTGGAGGAAGCATATAAGGATGAAGTCTCAAAGATTGGAGATCATGCGGTACTAAAGGAGTTTGAAGATGTATTTCAGAAGGTACCCGGACTACCCCCAAAGAGAGATATTGACTTCTTTGTAAACTTGATGCCTGGAGTAGCTCGAGTGTCGAAATCTTCTTACAGAATGAGTACGCTAGAGCTGAAAGAACTACAATTGCAACTTGAAGACCTTCTGAAGAAGAGGTATATATGCCCAAGTGTGTCACATTGGGGAGCCTCGGTCTTGTTCGTGAAGAAGAAGGATGGGACGTTGACATTGTGCATCGATTTCAGACAATTAAACAAAGTGACTGTTAAGAACAAGTATCCTTTGCCGCGGATCGATGATCTCTTTGACCAGTTGAAGGATGCTAAGATATTTTAAAAAATAGATCTTATATCAGGATAACACCAGGTAAGAATTGAGGATGAAGACATCATCAAGACCGACTTCAAAACACAGTATGGTCCTTATGAATTCACAATGGTGCCATTTGGGTTGTCAAATCCACCTGCTATTTTTATGTGCTTGATGAATGGTGTATTTAGAGACTATCTGGACAAGTTTGTCATAGTCTTTTTGGATGACATCCTAGTGTATTCCAAGTCAGAGGAAGATAATGAACAACATCTGAGGATGGTGTTGCAGGTGCTAAGAGAGCACCAGATGTATGCCAAGTTGAGAAAATGCTCATTTGATAAAAAACAGATCCATTACTTCGGGCATATAATTTCAAAGGATGATATAGTTGTAGATCCTGAGAATATAGAAGCCATCAGAGAAATGTCAGTGCCTAAAAACGTGACAAAATTTAGATCCTTTATTGTTCTAGCTAGCTATTATAGAAGTTTCATTGCATGGTTCTCGAGGATAGCTCACCCTATCACTTCCTTGCAAAGGAAGGAGAAGAAGTTTCAGTGGATAGAAGAATGTGAGAAAAGCTTTCAACGATTGAGGCAGTTGTTAACCAATGCTCCAATCCTGAGGATTTCAAATCTAAATGAAGGCTTTGTAGTGTGTACGGATGCATGCAAAGAAGGACTGGGAGGAGTCCTCAGTCAGAATGGGTTTGTAATTTGTTATGAATCCAGAAAGTTGAAAGAGCATGAAAGGAACTATGCAACTCATAATTTGGATTTGGCGGCCATCGTTCACGCTCTGAGGAAATGGAGACATTACCTCATGGGAAGGAAGTTTGAACTTAGGATAGACCATAACAGTATGAAGTACTTGTTTGATCAGCCAACCTTAAATACTAGGTAGAGTAGATGGTTGGAATTCCTTTGTGAGTACGACTTTGATATCAAGCATATCAAAGGAAAAAAGAACAAAGTGGTTGATGCATTCAGCAGGAGAGTGCATGAATTACATGATACAACCATTAGCATGTACCAAACCAACATTAAATGCATAATTTCGAAGGCTGGAAATATAGATTTGCAGTACTGGGATTTGGTAGCAAAGCTACAAAAAGGTAAGATGCCACATAAAGTGGAGAATTATAAATTGGAAACTGACGGAACACTTCTGTACAAGAACATAATTTATGTACCTAACATCCAGGAATTGAAACTTATGATTTTGAAAGAAATGCATAATGTGCCTTATCCTGGGCACCCTGGATATCAGAAAACAGTGGTAGCAGTCAAAGGCCATTACTTTTGGCCAGGTATGAAGAAAGAGATTGCAAAATATATCGCCAAATTTATGACGTGTCAGAAGGTTAAAGATGAGCATAGACACCCAACAGGGTTGCTACAGCCTTTACGCATTCCTGAGTGGAAGTGGGAAGTGGTGACAATGGATTTCATCACGGGATTTCCCAGAACCGACAAGCAACATGATTCAATCATGGTGGTGGTGGAAAAGATTACAAAAGTTGCCCATTTTATTCCATTAAAGACTAATCACAAGGAAGCTAATGTTAATGATACTTTTATGAGGGAAATAACACGATTTCACGGTATTCCCAAGACAATTGTGTCTGACAAGGACCCGAAATTAACCTCAAAATTCTGGAAAGGGTTATTCAAGGGGTTCGAAACAAATATGAACTTCAACACTGCTTATCATCCCGAGTCTGATGGACATACAAAGAGGGTGAACAGAGTAATAGAATATATGCTAAGGATGTATGTGATGGATAAACCATCCAAATAAGAAGACTACCTACACTTGGTAGAATTCACCTACAACAATGGGTATCAAGCATCGTTGAAGATGGGCCCATTTGAAGCACTTTATGGCAGAAAGTGCAATACTCCAGTAAGCTAGGATAATCCAGCTGATAGAGCAGTAGTTGGGCCAAAGTTTCTCAAGGAAATGGAAGAGCAAATGCTAAAAATTAAGCAGAATTTAAAGGCTACCCAATACAGGCAGAAAAGTTATGTTGATAAAAACAGAACCCAAAGAGAGTTTAAAGTGGGTGATCATTTTTTCTTGAAAGTGAAAACCAATAGAAGTTCCCCAAGGCTAGGAAACTGTTCGAAGTTGGTAGCCAGATTTTGTGGGCCATTTGAAATCCTAGAAAGGATTGGGCCAATTGCATATATGATTGCATTATCTGCATCCATGACTGTACATAATGTGTTTTATATTTCATTGCTTAAGAAATATATACTTGATGCTAATCATGTAATTGATTGGAATGTGAATTAGGTGGAGCAAGAAGGTGTCCTGCAAGTGCATCATGTGCACATATTGGATCGAAAAAGCAAACAACTCTGAAATCAAGCCATAGGGCTTGTAAAGTTCCAGTGGACCTAGTACGGTCCTGAGGATGTGACATATATGTTATGCGGGAAAAATACCTACATCTTTTTGAATATTTTGAAAATCTTGCTGATGCTGTGTAAAGAGTTACACCGAGGGCAGTGCAAAAATAAGGGGAGAGGATTGTAACACCCCAAGGACATGCCCCGATTATATTATGAATTTTAATCATGTTTATGAATTTTAATCATGTTTTTTAGGCTGGTGAGCCGAGTGTTGATAAGCTGGTGGGATTATGTGTTTATTAGGCCGGAGAGCCTAAGTGTTAAAGGCCAGGAGCCTATTTTTGTATATGTAATTATGCAGAACATTAATAAATATTAAACATCGCTGCATGCAAACCAAACACGAAGAAAGAGTGATGAGGTACTAAGATTTCACAGGGTGGGTAAGGGAAAAGGGGCTGAAAGGTTGGAAAAAGGGGCTAAGCTTAGGGGCTTAAGTCCTTGAGAATAATAATTTATTATTATTCCAAAGTTGTGGGACAAACATGTTTTTATCCTAAGTCATGGGAAAGGAATCGTGTGAAAAAAGGGAACGCATGCAACTCCAGGAAGAAAAGTGTCGACCTGGGTGCATGCAGTTAAAAGCTAAAGCGTCAGTTGTGTTGGGAGTTCATTTACCATTGGCCATCCTCCATGAATTGGGTAGGGTCTCCACGAGTGCCCTTTGTATACCCTCATGCATTTCTGAAAACCAGAACCATGAAGATGACCGATGTATTCCCATGAATCTTGTGGCCTCTGTATTCGACCTTTGTAATATTCACGCATGCACCTGAGACACAAAAATTGTGAACCGTTCTGTGTCTTCTGAGGAACCCGACACCTGAGTAATCACCTTAGTTGTGTCGTGTCTTAGCGTGGGCTATTGTCGCTTATGGTTCCATGCCCATATAATGTTGCTACTATCATCCCTATGTGAATGAGTGTTGAACCGTTGTTGTTGTCCTCACATGGCTGGAGCTGAGTCAAGGAGTGTGCTGAAGAAGCGGGTTGTCAGGCCCGTGGTAGAAGAGGCAGGTTGTCAGGCATGTGAGTAACTCTCTCCAGGTGAGAGAGTCTATTGGGAAGTGGTTTTATCCTAGAGAGATTCAAACACTAGCCACAGAGCTCTGGGAATTGCTGATCTGGCCTGTTGCCGAGACTCAGAGAGGAACGTGAAGCAACTGATGGACTATTCTTGTGAAGGTGTATACTCATGGGTGGAAAAAGCATGTGGGGAATGAGAGTCAGTGAGTAGTGTGCATAAGAAGGCTCATGGAGAGAATCATTTTGGTTTCTCTGTGCAGTTTTCTTGGATCCTCAGCCTAGTCTAGGATTCCCTTTCCCTGGGTGGAGCTTGGTCCCAACTCGGGGGTGACCCACTGCTGAGCATGATGAGCAGTGTGGTCTAAGGCTGGGAGGTTCATGGAAGGTCTGTACGCAGTTGGTGGAATTACTCCAGTTCCAAAGATAAGTATCAATATGTGTTTAATTTCAATTGAAATGCATGTCTGTGATGCTTGTATCTTTTCATGTATTTCGGTGAATGTATGAATTATTGTTAATTCCATTAATTTTGTATGTTAGCAGTAATTTTATGTTTACTTTGTATTGTTTGGTTAAATATGCATATTAAATATATATGTATGAGAATGTTTGGTGTAGTAGTGTTTCCTGGCAGTGGGGTTGATGGTCGGGGACATTACAGTTCCCTCTCTTGAGAATGCGCCACATAGGGGAAGAGGGGCGCACCCTCCTCTTGGGATCTCCTCCCAATGACACATCACAATTTCGAACTCACCCACTACTCCATCGTAAGTGCCAAAAAGACTTAGTGAACTAAGAGAGAGGAAGAGTTAACTCAAAACAAACAAAAACATGTTTTCGTCATGTTTCCTTGATAATAGGGATGTTGATTTTTTGTCCCTTTTCACCTTTTTTGGAGTAAAAATGTTTTTTGCTTAGATTTTTGATGAGCAAAAATCATCCTTTTCTCTCAAAATGGGGGTACAAGGGTTAAAAGGGTATTGTGAGTTAGAAAAAAAATACCTCTAGGGCATATAACATCTCATAGTTGTTTATTTCCTCTAAACTCAATAACAAAAACTAAAAGCCTATAATGTGTTTAAACCAAAAATTAAACTTGTTATAATTTCAAAAATTATGCAATTAGTCTACAACTGAGTTAATTAACCAGAAATAAATAATAGAAACATGCACATGAACCAATCACATAAATGGAAAACACAAGAAGTACCCTGGAAACCCTAGTGTGGGAAAAACCAACAAAGGAGGGGCTTTATGGAGCTTCTTGTGCAGTTGATCAACAACAAAATACACTATAATAATATGAAAAATTTCAACATCAACAAAGAATTCCTTACAATGATTTTATAGTCTGTTCTAGGGGTTGTACAACCCTCCAAAAAATCATCCAAAAACCACCAATATGGCCCAACACTTCTCGTAACTGATCATAATTGTTTTGGCTACCTCAATGCGCCCTTCTGGGCTGTTGTACACCCCTTCTAGCTCACAACAAGGTTCTTGGCACTAGCAAGTGCAATATGGTTGTCTTAGTGTGCCCTCTTTCGCTATTGTATGACCCAACTCTCTTCCAACAAACTGACCTGTATTTTTCTGCCCCTGCTCTTCTCTTTAAGCCCTCAAATGGCCCCCTGAAGTTGGTTTTCCAGTTCTGCTCTAGCTCTTCAACAAAACACAACCACTCTCTTAAGATCCAGTGCCCTCTCCTTCAACTCACTTTATCAACTCAAAAATGAGGAATATGTGTCTGATCTAGATGGATATCGGTGGCAACCCACCTTTTTCAACTAGCTCAAAACAGTTTCTTAACAATTTTGGCAATTTACTATTTTTAGCAGTTTTAACTTCTGGGGCCATTTTGAGGGCCTAGATGAAGGTTTTTTGGGATAGATATTCTAAATAATATCATAAGGTGTGATTGAGCCCCCAAAATGAATCTCCTCGACGATACCTTTCCAACGGGCTATCACACACCTAAAACGAAGATCATATGCAAAAGTTAAGACCCTGGGAAGTTGATGTACTAACTTACTCAAACGGGCCCCACATGACTTTTGGCGCTTCATCTCCCAGGGTTAGGTTTTTGGATGTCTAGGGTTTTGGAATTATTTTTTATTGTAAAAAGGCCTTCAAAGACTCATTTCAATCTTCTTCTTGTGAATGCGCGCAACCGTCACATCTCTTCTCAGAGATAAGCCACCACCATTCCAACAAGCTTGTTTCCGCTGCATTTTACAGTTTCAACTTATTATGTTATTGAATAGAAAACCAGTTTTACTGTATCATTGTTATTTTGTGTTAAGCACATGTTAATAATCTATATTCATTTCATTGTACTCATAAAATCCAGAACAGTGGTATAAGAGCAGTTTTCTCTTTGTCGTATTAATGTATGTCCCCAACAAGGTTGGAGTACAAAGAGTTGAGTCTCGAGCTTGTTTCTCTTGAGGACAGAAGATTTCGCATGCCCAAGCGATCTCTCATGGCAGGAGAAAAGAAAGATGACGAGACATGAGATCCTTTCAAAATGTTGATTGAGGAAGCCCTCACACAACAGAAGAAAGAGATGATGGATAGTTTTAGACAAATCCTTCAGCGGCTACCAACAAGCGACACATCTTCTTCGAACAGAGGCGCCACCCCCTTCAAGGTACAAATAAACTTTGATATTCCTATATTTGAAGGTCAGATAGACGCAGATGCTGTAGACAAGTGGTTGAATCTACTAGAAGGGTATTTTTCTGTCCATAACTTTTCGAATAGAGAAAATATTACTTTTGCGCTCCTCAAAGTCGTTCCCCATGTCAAAGATTGGTGGGAAACTTTCTGTGAGAAAAATGAAATAGAGGAAACCTCATTATTTTCAATCACGACCACTTGGGAATCCTTCAGGGATGCTATTAAGGAACAATACTACCCTGTCGTAAGTTATGATGACCTGTATACCAAATGGACCACACTGCGGCAAGAAAGAGACCAAGTAATGTCAGATTTCACAAATATCTTCCATACCTTGCGCACCAAGATGGGTATCAAAGATTTAGAGCGAAATCTGGTGCTCAAGTATCGCGGTGCTCTGCATAGATACATCTAGACCGAAATGGAATTTCTGGACATCTCATCTTTGGGCACGACCTACCGATATGCTGTCAAAATCGAGCAGAAGCTCAAACAAAAGACGTGGTAATTTGGGCCTGGGAACCCCTAAACAAAAAATGCAAGAAAGGGTGGCCCCAATCCACAGAACAAAGGAAAGAGTAAATATGGATAGTATCAGGACAACCAGTCCAAGCCGCAAGGAAAGAAGGACACTGGAAAGACAAAGAAAGATACCAGGAAGTGGTGCGACTTCCATAAGAGCCCTTGGCATAACACTGTTGACTGCCGCTCAAAGCAGTCGCTGGTGGCCGAAGTGAAAGCCTTTGAATCAGATGTGGATTCTGACTCTGAGCCAGAACTAGAAAGGGGAAGACAGATCATTGATGCGGAACCCAGTGCTACCGTTGCTACCACCAAGCTCCAACCTTGTGAACCAGATGAGCCAGAAGAAGAAGAGCACCTCTTCCATTCACAGATGTGGGTAAAATGCACCCTGTTGCATTTCATCGTTGATAGCGGTATCCAGAAGAACCTCATCTCAGCAGAGGTCATCAAGCGGCTAGACTTGCCAACAACACCACACCCACATCCCTACACCATTGGATGGCTCCGCCAAGGAAGTGATCTCCACGTCAACCAACAATGCCGACTGTCGTATGACATCAAGCCCTTCAAAGACGAGGTATTGTGTGATGTTTCTCCTCTCGAAGTTTGTGATGTTCTTTTGGGCCAAACTTATTTATGGAAACGTCATGTTGTATATGAGTCTAGGCCTCGTAGTGTTATTATTACTTTGAACAGGAAATTGTACAGGATACCCGAGGCAGTCCCACCTAGTGTTATTTCCTTGATCTCTACTAAGCAATGCAGGAAGGTCATCTCTTAGATGGGGAAGTTTGTCTTCTTCATGATTCACTCTCAGAATAAGCGAAAGATCACAACCACATCTAGGGTCTCTTTGGATGACCTCTCCACACAGCAGAAGCAAGTAGATAAGGTCGTGGAAGAATACTCGAATATCTTCTCCTCACCTATAGGGGTACCTCTGCACTGCCAGGTCAAGCACCCCATCGATCTGACCCCCGACACACCACTGCCCAATGGGCTAGTCTATCGTTGCTCTTTATTAGAGAATGAGGAGATCAAGCGCCAGATCCAAGAACTTTTCCACAAGGGGAACATCCGTCCCAACTCATCACCTTGTGGGAGCCCAATCGTGCTGGTATAGAAGAAAGATGGAACTTGGCAACTCTGTATTGATTATTGATCTCTCAATAAAATCACAGTTAGAAACTGGTACCTGATTCCCCGAATCGACAACCTCCTTGATCAACTCACGGGGGACAAATACTTCAGTAATATTGATTTGAAGTCTGCCTACCACCAAGTCTCGATAGAACAAATAGATGTATGGAAGACCACCTTCAAGTCAAAGAAAGGCCCTTTTGAATGGTTGGTCATACCCTTTGGTTTGAAAAATATTCCAGCCACTTTCATGAGGATGATGGACGATATCGTGTGACCATTCACCAATACTTTGTAGTGGTGTATCTGGATGACATTCTAATTTACAACAAGACTTGGGCCCAACACTTACATCATATTCAAAAGGTTCTGCACACCCTGCGACAACACATGCTATACGCCAACTTGGAAAAATGCTCTTTCGGCATGGACAGGGTCCATTACTTGGTTTACATCATTTATCAGCATGGCGTACATGTGGATCCAGCCAAGATCCAAGTCATCCGTGACTAGCCAGCCCCAACAACACTCACTGAGCTTTGGAGCTTCTTGGGCCTTGCCAATTTCTACCGCAGGTTCGTGTTGGGATTCTCCCATATTGCATGGGCCCTCAGCCAAATAAACATGGGTGGTGGTAAGGTGAAATTTGTGTGGGGTTGGTCCCAACAACAAGCATTCGATGATTTGAAGCAGTGCTTGTGCTCAACCCGAGTACTTTCACTACCAGACCTACAACATCCCTTTGAGATCGAGACATATGCTTCATACTATGTTGTGGGCCCCGTTCTCACTCAACACGACCACCCCGTGGCCTATCATAGTGAGACATTGTCAGACACTTTCCATAAGTACCCTACTTACGACAAATAAATGTACTCCATTGTGCAAGCCTGCCGCTAGTGGAGACATTACATTCTTGGGAAGTAGACAGTCATCCACACTGATCATAAGCCACTGCAGTTCATGCAGACACATGGAAAATTGCAGAATGAACGCCATCAAAAGTGTTCCACATACTTGCGACAATTCCACCTCAACATCAAGTATAAAAAAAGAAGCACCAATCACGTCGCTGATTGCCTCAACAAACCTCCAGTCACGACACTCACCACGGTGCTAGACTCTTGCATCCATGAGACATCTGGATGGCCTCAACTCTATGAGAAAGACCCTGACTTCTCCACCACCTACCAAATGTTGGCTGCAAACACAGTTTTCGATAATTTCCATATTCAAGATGGGTTGTTGTGTCGTTTGGGCCTTATCTGTGTTCCATCAAGTGAGCGAGCGAAGCTGATCTGGGAAGCCCACTACAGTCAGGTGGAAGAACACTTCAGCATCAAAAATACAGTGGCGATGCTACATAAACATTTCTACTGGCTGAAACTTCGACAGGAGGTCAACAAGTATATTAGGTCTTGCACTCCCTGCGTTATTGCCAAACCGACCACTAAGAAACAGGGTCTGTACACCCCTCTTCCTAGACAGGTCATGGGAATCCATCTCAATGGACTACATGTCAGGCCTCCCGTCCACCAAGCGGGGAAATGACTGTGTTTTTGTGGTTGTTGATCACTTTTCTAAGATGGTGATTATGGTTGCCTGCAAGAAGAGTATCACAGCAGAGGCCACTGCCAAGCTCTTCTTTGAACGAATCTGGGTACATTTTGGAATACCACAAACAATTGTCTCAGATCAGGATAGTAGATTTCTCAACACATTTTGGTCGAGCCTCTTGTCACTGCTGGACACGAAGCTCACCAAATCCACGACCTTCCACCCCCAGACAGATGGCCAAACTGAGGTTGTAAATTGAATGATCGTGCATATCGTTTGCATGTATAATTCAAAGCACCCTCACACATGGGATGAGAGCCTTCCTTATGTCTAACATAGCTACAACTGGGCTCTTCATAGCTCAACCAACCACAACCCCTTTCAGGTGGGGTTGGGATTCCAACCATTGGGTGCCATAGATGTTGCACTTCCCCTTGTGGTCACCTCGAACGACTCATCTCCTACTCCAACTAAAGCTCACAAAGCCACCCGGTTCATTGAGCAGATCCAACACATCTGCCAATATGTTCAGGATATCCTACAAAAGTCCAATAACAAGTACAAACAACGCCATGATCAACATCGGGTGCCACATAAGTTTTAGGTGGGTGACAAAGTTTGGTTGCACTTGCAGAAAGAACGCCTTACAGGACCCCATCGGAAGCTTCACCCACTCTGTTATGGGCTGTACACTATCGCCAAGGCTGTGGGGGATAATTCTTTTGAGCTCAACATTCCTCCTTTCCTTGGCCTGCATCCAGTGTTCAACGTGGATCTCCTTTGCCATTATTTCCCACCATTATTGGACACCTCAGAAGTAGCAGAACAGTTGACACCCACAGAGCTCAACCCTGAATTCATACAACAAGCATCCGATGATCATATTGTGGACACAAATATCAAGGGCACTCGACAACAAATGATCCATCTTTATCGAGTCGTCAAAGCAGGGCAGCTCCTGCACTAAGGCAAGTGGCTCACCCGGGGCCAAATTCAACAGAAATTTCCTCATCTGATCGAGGAACTCATGCAATGGAGACCATTTCTTCCTAAGGAGGGAGGATTGATCCAGATGGATATTGGTGGCCACCCACCTTTTTCAACTGGCTCAAAACAGTTTTCTGACAATTTTGGCAATTTACTATTTTTAGCAGTTTTAACTTCCGGGGCCATTTTGAGGGCCTAAATGAAGGTTTTTTGGGATAGAGATTCTCAATGATAGCCAAAGGAATGATTGATCCCCCAAAATTAATCTACTCGACGATACCTTTCCAACGGGTTATCACACGCCTAAAACGAAGATCGTATGCAAAAGTTACGACCTCAGGAAGTTGATGTACTAACTTACCCAAACGGGGCCCACATGACTTTTGGCGCTTCATCTCCTAGGGTTAGGTTTTTGGATGTCTAGGGTTTTGGAATTCTTGTTTATTTTAAAAAGGCTTTCAGATCCTCATTGTAATCTTCTTCTTGCGAATGCGACAGTCACATCTCTTTTCAGAGATAAGCCGCCACCATTCTAACAAGCTTGTTTCCGCTGCATTTTACAGTTTCAACTTATTTCGTTATTGAATAGAAAACCAATTTTACTGTATCTCTGTTATTTTGTGTTAAGCACCTGTTAATAATCTGTATTCATTTCATTCTGCTCATAAAATCTAGATCAATGTCCTTCACACCCTCATCCCCTCTCTTTATCCTTCCATCCAGCTCCATTTTTCTTTGAGAAGTGTGTGCAATCTAGCCTTCAATGGCACAGATTGAGACACCTCCTTTGGGTTGGAACCCACACTCCATTAAGTGGTGTGCCCCACTATAAATGGACCCACAAAGCACTTAGCAGTGCGCCCCCCTTTTTGGGCCCCACAATCTACTCAAAACATAATTATTTGTTGATTGCCTAAGTCAAACTTAGGCTAAGATAACTGAGGTTGATATGGGTTGTTAATGTGTCCATCAACATGCCTAGAACACTTAGGCCCATGCTGAGACACCTACCGAGATAAAAAACTAACACTCCCTCTTTGCGAGGGAGGTGTCTCCACCTGGATCAATCTCTGATCCCATCAAATCTGCTGCTGTGGCTATACCTTTTCCCTCTGAATGGAAGACCCTCTTGCTACCTCTGCTGCACTTTGATTCGATCTCCTACTTTGCTCATCCATCAGTGTCATGTCATACCAACTGAAAGTCTTGGATGAAGCCACGCGTCCGCTAGACTCAATGTCCAAGATCCCCTTGGACTCAACTAAAGGTTGTCCCAACACCCTGTACATCATACCCTCCCTGATGCCAAACCTCACTATTGCATCCAAGTTCGCTCTCTCTGACTATAACGGACATAAATATATAAATATATAGAATAAATAAATAATCATTAAATAATAATAATTAATATATCATAATGAAAATACATGTCTTATCCAAAAGACATGTCTATTAATGAAAGGTCACCCTTGCATGGGTATTTATGGCCCTCATTGTCATTGTAATGAATCATCTCATTTTTATCTCATTCTTATACATTTTACTCAATATAATATTATTTCATCCTAAATGAATTACCTTATTCTATCCTACTTAAATTGGATATTCTTATAATTGTCAAACAAATTTGTTTGTCACACTGGTATCGGAGCATCGTTTCTGATCCCGACCTTTGGCCATACAAACTTTTATCCACACAAAAAATCTTCAGAATTTCTTTGATTTGGTCATTAACCGCAATTAGGCCCTTGACCATTTAAAACTTTAAAATTACTCCACTGTAAAAAAAAAAATTGGAAGAAAGATTAGAACCAGAAAATCATAAAAAGAAAGAAAGAAAAACCAAAAAAAAAACTTTTCAACATCATAATTCGAAAGTACCATGAAAAATTAGCCTATTGCAAATTAAAAAACAAAACTAGAAATCAAGTATAGTTATGTGGAAACATAAAAGAGCATTTGCTACCAAGTCAATTCCAAAGTGTATATATATATCCACCCTAAGACTAGATTTTTATTGTTGTACAACCAACAATCAGTCATCTTCTGTGAACATACGATATACTGTAGGTACAACCTTTGTACCATCCACTGTAGAACAACTGCAAAAATTGTCATCTGCAAAGTTCACTATTCGTACAATTCGATCCGTACATCCGTCAAATCCATTTGGTCACCAAATTTCATACCACCGTTATTTGCAACCATCATCCACCGTACACAATTTGATCGTACATAAAGTGATTAATTTTTTTTTACTGTATAATTTGATAAGCAAGTTCTATGAAGGAAATAATTTATATTAAGAAAACATAATAAAAAATGCAGGGGTTTGACGCATTTTCACATACAAATCATTTTATAAAGATCAATAAACACATTAAAGTAAAAAAGGGTATATTAAAGTATATTAAGAAGGGAATACATAAGAGTCCCCGAGGTGTAGGACAGTCGGTGACGGAGTGTGTTGTTAAGCCACTCCGTGTTGTTAAAGTNACCGGTTCGAAACCTGCGGGGACAAAAAATCCAACCATGTTAAGGGTTGGTGTGGCTCAGGCCGGGTGCGATCCCCGGGTGATTTTGACGGCTTAGATGCCCCTGAGTCGCGGTTTCTCAAGCCACAGGTTAATCGCAGGTCCTGCACAAATTAACAAACAAAAAAAAAGAAGGGAATACATAAGAGAAAGGAAAAATCAAAGTCTATTGTAAAGTGTATAAAGGATATAGTAAAGTGTATAAATGATATAGAAGGTTATTACAAAGTTAAGTGAATAATAATTTTTTTTCCTAAATTCCACCTTAAAGTAAAATTAGAATTGTAAAGTGTATAAAGGACATAGTAGGTTATTACAAAGTTAAGTTAATAATATAAAATTTTTTAAATCCGACTTTAGAAAAGGGAAAATTAAAAGAGTTCTAATTAAAGGCAAAGAGTTTTGTTTTATTATTAAAAGTATAATGTATATAATTTATAAAGTAAAAAAAAAAAAAAGATTAAAAGTAAAAATATTATAAAAAAATACTTTTAAAAAGGGATTAAGATAATTAAAAGTTCTTAATATATATACTCAAGTTAAAGAATTAAAAAAAAATCGTAAGACATGAAAGCAAGAAAAAGTGAAAGGAATAATTTCAAATTTGAAGTTTTAATAAGTGTATCATTTATTATCGAAAAAATATCAAGTCTAATTATTGAAGGGTTATATAAAACTTCATAATCAAAGTATTATTTATTATAGATTATTGACAAAGATAAAATGGATTCTAATAAAGTGAAGAAATAAAGATTTTCTTATGAAGATCTTGATATTCCATGTTACATATTAATTACACCAAAGAGGAGTATTCAAAGAAAAGAGATTAACGTCGTTATTAGTGTGGACCATAAGGAAAATTACATTAACATCGAATTGACAAATCAATTATTAATTCAGGAAACAAATATAATTGAAAAGGAAGATATTTTTTGCAAAAAAAATATGAAATTAAAGACTTGCAAGTGACAATTGATGATTATGAATATATATCCCAATTCAAAGTTGCAACTATGTATAAAAAAGAGTTTGACATAATTCTCGGGTTACCCTGATTGGGAAAACAAAGTACATTCATCTTAAACACAGATAACAGATTTTTGATGTTTTCCTATAAAAAGAAAATGATGACATTCCAGAACACTACAATGAGGTCAGAATCGATAATACTTTCATAAAAATACTTTAAAGATATCTCGAAGGTGATCCTTCAAGAAAATCAAAAGTCAATATCAGAGATGCAAAAATATTTTGACGAAGTTATTATGGATAAAAATGAAGAAATTTCTCGCTTAAAAGATCACAGTCAGAAATTACTTGCACAATTTAAGAATTCCAAGGCTATGAAGAAGAATAACCAAAGATTAGAACAAGAAAAAAAAGATACTGAGAAATAATTCAAGAAGCACCTATTTGAACAACAAGAAGAAAATATGCGTTTGAAGAACCTTAATCAAGGGTTACTAGAAAAAAATAGAAAGTTGAAAGAAGATAAACTTGAACATCCATACATTAAAGCTCAAGAAGATGTCAATCCAGTTGAAGAAAAAACATATAGGGATGTTAGAATACAAACAATGGGAACTCCCACTAATAGTAGTTCATAAATTAACCAAGAAACATCAATGCATGAATAAAATCATATATCGATATTAAACCAAGAAAACGCTATAAGTATGATAAGGGAAACTCATGTAATACAAAATCCTTATCGACATCCAAATCATACGAGCACATATCTTAACCAGTAAGAATATCAATGTCATTCATGATGGGAACGAATAACTTATCATCCAAAAAATATTGATACCGACGCAATTCAGTCTCATGATAACCATTCTTCGTGGAAGAGCAATGTTCCACAAAAGATTGAATTAAGATGGTTTGATTATTTCACAATTTTACAGTTCTGTTCAACTCTTTGTCATTCATATCGTCTCGTATTGTCAATCCCGACCACACTGAAAACAAAGAATCATGCGAAGACATTGCAAGCCAGAGCATAGACGTAAACCTCTCCATAAATATGCTTT
This sequence comes from Picea engelmannii, assembly GCA_009831015.1. NCBI lineage: Eukaryota > Viridiplantae > Streptophyta > Pinopsida > Pinales > Pinaceae > Picea > Picea engelmannii. The sequence continues at coordinate 145,606 of ML776556.1, read as the reverse complement.
AAGGAAAAAACATTTCTAAAGGGGAAGGCTATGTAACAAACATAAATATATAAAATATATAGATAAATAAATAATCATTAAATAATAATAATTAATACATCACAATGAAAAAACATGTCTTATCCAAAAGACTTGTTTATTAATGAAAGGGCACCCCTGTGTGGGTATATATGACCCTCATTGTCATTGTAATGATTCATCTCATTTTTTATCTCATTCTTATACATTTTACTCAATATAATATTATTTCATCCTAAATGGATTACCTTATTCTATCCTACTTAAATTGGATATTCTTATAATTTTCAAAAAACTTTGTTTGTCACATTGACCATATGAGCACATGTCCATCGTCAAACATCACTGCATACTGCATATTCTCCAAAGCTAATACAAAGAACATATTTACCTCCAACTCTGGTATAAACATCACCTCATCCACCTCCAGAGAACCACCTAACTATAGCTAGAATATGACACATCCAACTCCCTTCACTAAATGCATGGCGCTAGCTCTACTCTGCGCGTGCAAGTTTGAGCCCGTCTCTGAAACACTAAGGAACACTGACCTCATTCCTGTCATATGGCGATATGATCCACTATTCATGAACCATGCCCCAATGCCCTCCAACTATGCAATACTGTTTCTCGAAAGAGAGGTGACCAGAGAAAATTCCTCCTTGAATTTCTTTGCAAACTCATCTATCTCAGTAGATGTTGTTGCTGATACCCATGCCTCCTTCTTCTTCTTGTTGGGACACTGGCTTGCATAGTGGCTAGCCTTGTGACATGCAATTCATTTCACTTTGCTCATGTCCTTGGAACCTCCTCCTCTGCTCTTCTTCGCATGAAGAGCCACATTCTCCTCCTCTTCACTCTTGGTTGGCTATCCTGAGTGGCATCCATTCTCAACTCCTTCTGGGTGAAGTCATCCCATAACCTCTCCCAATCGAGGAGTTTCAGTTGATATTATGGTAGTTGCGGGAGGTATTAACCTCCATATGTAACCTTTTACTAGAATAGAATATTCTAGAAGGAAGAGAAACCCTAAACAGATGTGTGAAAACCCTAGAAGACATGTCATCTCAACAAAATATATAATATTAAGGTATTGTCCTCCAGGAAGACAAGTCGACCTCACAGGAAAAAGATAAACATAAAATATAATTACCAGAAAGTCAGGTCGACCTAGCCAGAAAAGTCACTAGACAAATTAATATAAATAGAGGACGTCTTGGTTCATTTTTTCACTCACTCTCACTCAAAAAACCAAAAAAAGTGTGTAAGTTTGGAGGAGGAGAAGAAACAACTGCAGTTGTACAGTTTTCTCTTGTTTAGTCTTTCTGGTAATTTCTCTTGTGTCCTACCCTTAGAAAAGGTGCGCTCTCTTGGTTATCTATTGGTTATGGTGTGGCTTCCCGAAATAATTCTTTCTGTTGAAGGTTAAGGTGCTTGGGGGTGGCTTTGTGCCTATGGTTGGGTGACAATGGTGTAGCATTGTCTATGGTGAAACGAGCACAACATTATAACAGGTTATGGGCCCACACCACCTTCAAAACAGTCCAACCACTGGAAGGTATATCTGAATTTTTTTGTCAAGATCATTATAGCATAATTCAATTGCAGTACTAGTTCCTTCGTGCCAGTTGTAGCACCAGTTGCAGTACCAGTTACAGTGCAAGTTACAACACCAGTTGCAATGCCAATTGTAGCACTAATTGCAGTGCCAATTGCAACACTAGTTGCAATGAAAGTTTCTGTGATGTATTGGGACTAATTTTTGGTTATCCTAGTGCACTCTAACCCAGTGCATCTCCTAGTGCCCTCAACCAAAAAAAATGCTAAGTTTGAGTTTTCGGGTCAAAGTCAAAGGTTGATTGGTGAAAGTCAAATTCAAAGGTTGACTTTTGGTCAAAAAAATATTTTGTGGTCAAAGTTGAAATTTCAGGGTTTCTAGCTTATTCTAATCACTGAACCTTTTCTATTTAGTTTCTAACCTCTTCTTGTCAAGATGGTGTCTAGTTTCATATTAGAAGACAAGCTGAACGATACAAATTTCAAAGGTACACACTTGTATATTCTTTTCAAGTTATATCATCCAACAAATCATGAGTGTGTTTGCAGGGGATGTACAAGAGACCTTGTCCAAGCAATGATTTTGAATTCATTACATTAAGAGGAACAAGCACACCCTCCCTAGCAGTGAAGACTCTGGGTTTGATTATTTAAAAATTGATATGTCTCTAGCTGTTATGGAATTATTATGATCTTATGCTGCATCTTGATCTATTGAAGTTATGAAAATTATACTAACCCCTTAATACTAGAGATACACTTGTTGATCTCCTCTCTAGGATATATTCTTGTTCTTATGTAAATGATTATTATTTACGAGATGAAGTTGATCTCCTTTAGGAGATGTTCTTGGTTACTAACTTAAACTCCAGGTAGGATATCTTCCATAGAGGATACCGTGGAGATTTTGTTATTTTTGTTTCTTGTTCCTGGCAGGACATAAGAGATAAACTCGAGAGGGAGTTAGTGATCAAGAAGAAGAAAGCATAGTTTCGTGACACTTTACATAATGAAAAAGGGCATGAAACAAACAAAAGTGTGGTCGGAGGATTCTCTCAGATAAAGGGAGGTGACTTCAGAGTTTGAGATGAAGAATATTGCAAGACTTCATCAGAGACATGGTGCAGGAAGGAGTAGTGAGGTTCCATCACTTATCCACAGACATTTTCAGTAAGCCTCTGTCTAGGACAAGCTTGGAAGTAATTCAAATGTTTCCCTGTGGGAGTATTGATGATTGCAACATCGTGTCGATATTTCAAGATTGATCAAACAGACTTGATCATGTGGGAATAGGCCCATATGTAATCTTCGACAGACTGAAGATTCAAGTTGCTGCTATAGTTCCTATGTGTGAATTGCATCGGGCCTTGAAACTCTCATGAGTAGGTGAGTAGCCTTGATAAGAACCGGGTCAACTCTATATCCACAAGAAATAGGCTGCAGACCAGGGGATATAGGAAACATCTACATTCGGAGTAGATGTGCCCCAACATAGTCTTCAATAGACTGAAGACTAGAGGTGCTTGCGATGAAATTCCACGTGTTCGATAGCATGATGTTGAATGCATTCACAGAGTGATCCTATGAGAGGATCACCATGAGGTGTTTGTGGTTCCAATGTGGTCATAATTATTGTCATGGGACAAGAACAACCCGAGGTGATAGACACATGTGTTTGATATCATCGATCTAAATGCATTCATAGAGTGATTCTATGAGAGGATCAACTATGAGGTGAATGTGGCTCTAATGAGGTCATGATAATTGTCATGGGACAAGAATGACCCAAGGTGATAGAAACATGGTGGTGGAGATGGATCATCAATATAGCTAAATGAGGCTCATGGACATTATGATATTGTCTATGACAAAATAATACCAAGAACAAGTACGACGATATGTTTTGATGATTTCTATCGGATGATGTCAGTAGTAATGATGATACTTATGATGATGCTACCTGTAGAATGGTCTACAATACTATGTGAGTCTTTCCCATGCCATATGAATATGTATGGGTGTGTTTGAGACCACTAATACCTCCCTATCTAAGAGAGAGTGTTGATATTATGGTAGCTGCGGGAGGTATTAACCTCCATATGTAACCTTTGAATAGAATAGAATATTACAAAAGAAAAAGAAACCATAAATGAATGTGTGAAAACCCTAGAAGACACATCGGCTCAACAAAATATATAATATTAAGGTATTATCCTCCAGGATGACAAGTCGTCCTCACAGGAAAAATATAAACATAAAATATAATTACCAGAAAGTCATGTCAGCCCAGCTACAAAAGTCACTAGACAGATTAATATAAATAGAGGACATCTTGGTTGATTTGTTCACTCACTCTCACTCAGGAAACCAGAAACAATGCGCAAGTTTGGAGGAGGAGCAAAAACAACTGCAGTTGTATGAGTTTTCTCTTGTTTAGTCTTTCTAGTACTTTCTCTTGTGCGCTACCCTTGGAAAAGGTGCACTCTCTTGGTTATATGTTGGTTATGGTGTGGATTCCTAGAATCATTCTTTCTGTCAAAGGTTAAGGTGCTCGGGAGTGTATTTTTTCCTATGGTTGGGTGACAATGGTGTAGCATTTCCTATGGTGAAACGAGCACAACATTCTAATAGTTTCTCCCAAGCCACCATGCTACAAAAAAATACTTTCCATTGCTTGGTGAAGCCATTCAACGTTGTCTTAACCAACTTAGTCTCATCCACGACCTCTCCCACAATTGCCAATTCATCTTTGATCTGAGTGAAATTTGTGAGGTAAGTAACCACTGACTCTCCCTTTCCATCTTTGTGCTTCTCAACTTCTCTCTGAGCAACATCTTTCTTCTCTGGTTAAAAACTATTACAATTTTACCAGAGACTCCCACATGTCCTTGGTTGTCTTCTTACCAGACAAATGAGGAATAATGTGGTCTTTGAATCCATCCATGATTATCCTCCTGGCCTTGAAATAGTTATTGTTGTGAGCTACTGGCTATATTAGATTAGTTGGGGTTGCTACTTTCCCTTCAACAATTTCCCACGACCCTTTCTCCTTTAGTACAAGATCCATACACTCTCTCCAAGGATTAAAATTTGAGGTTCCATCCAACCTGTACTCATACCTGAATCCTGCACTGGCCATTTAAGTTAGTTTCTTTGACTCCCACACTCTTCCTAGTCACACGTCCCACTTGCTGATTCACTCCCTGGTATGCAAAATAAGTAATTTGGCTCCTTTTGTACTCATAGGGTGAGCTCTGATACCATGTTAATTTCCTCTAAACTCATCAACAAAAACTAAAATCCTATAGTTTGTTTAACCCATAAATTAAACTTGTTGTTATAATTTCATAAATTATGCAACTAGTCTACAATTGCGTTAATTAACCAGAAATAAACAAGAGAAGCATGCAGAAGAACCAATCACATAAATGGACAACACAAGAAGTACCCTGGAAACCCCAGCATGGGAAAAACCAACAAAGGAGGGGATTTATTGAGCTTCTTGAGTAGTTTATCAACAACAAAATACATAGTAATAATATGAAAATTTCAACAACAACAAATAATTCCTTACAACACTTTTCTGGTTTGTTATGGGGGCTGTACTATCCTTCAAAAACTAAACCAACAACCTACAATATGACCCAACTCTTCTGGCTACTGATAAGAGCTACTCTAACTACCTCAATGCACCCTTCTGGGTTGTTGTACGACCCTGCTATCTCACAACAAGGTTTTGGGCACTAACCAGTGCAATATGGTTTCCTTAGTATTCCCTCTTTCACTGTTGTATGACCCAACTCTCTTCCAACAAGATAGCCTGTATTTAGTTGCCCCTGCTCTGCTCTTTAAGCCCTAAAATTCCCCTTTGAATTTGGTTGTCCAGTTCTTCCCTAGCTCCTAAAAAAAAACCACTCTCTTAATATGAAATTCCCTCCTTCAACTCACTTTCTCAACTCACAAATGAGGAATATGTGTCCTTCACACCCTTAGCCCCTCTCTTTATCCTTCCAACAGGCGCCATTTTTCCTTGATATGTGTGCCCAACCTATCCTTCAATGTCTTATATTGAGGCACCTCCTTTGGGTTGGATCCCACACTCCACTAAGTGGTGTTCCCCACTAGATAAATTCCCACAAAGCACTCAACAGTGCACCCCCCTTCCCGGGCCCCACAATCCACTCAAAACAAAATTATTTGTTGATTGCCTAAGTCAAACTTAGGCTAAGATAACTAATGCTGATATGGGTTGTTAATCTGTCCGTCAAAATTTCTAGGACACTTACAACCATTCTGAGACACCTACCGAGCTACAAAACTAACACTAGTACCACTTTTTTAATATTACATCAAATTACAAAGTAAAAATACCATTTACGTGAAAGTTTATGACTTATTAAAATAATTAAAAAATCTTAAGGGGGACTTAGTGCATGTCCATAAAACTAAAAAATTATGACTAGCATGGTAATATACATTAGACACTAGACTTAGACAACACACACTAAGGCCTAACCATCAATACCCACTCCAACTTTGGAGGTAACGAGTGAACAAACTTAGAAATTATAATTCACTGACATGCAAGCTATAATTAACATGTGAAAAACAACACTCTAGAGTATGCATTGATGATCAAGTCTTAGGGGGCTAATCCCTTTACATAATAAAGTCTTCATGCTAACTCATTTTATTAAAATGCCCCCAATGGGGGTATGGATCATGCATACAAAAAAAGAAAAGAAGAAGAAATTTGAAGGGGTCATAAGACCCGGCTGGACTTTTGAGCTCTAATTTTGAACAAATGACTTGTTCAATATTTGTAGATCACCGTTAGTCCTTCTTGGTGCAACTAGGGGGGTAACAATTGTCTCCATAAGGGGACATGTGCTTGATCTTTGGAAAGCATGCGAGAACCTCAGAATCTATGATTTGCAAAACAAAAACATGTCTCACCAAATGGATATATTAGTAACATATAGAATATATATAGAAGCCATCAGATAAAACATAAGTTGCACAAATATATATATATATATATATATATATATATATATATATGAAATTTTAGGTGAGCAAATATGTATAAAAAGATGAAACGTTGAAATGAAGAAAATGAAATAAGGTAAAATACAAGGAAGAAGTAAAATACAAAGGAGAAGGGTTAGAGTCAAACTATTTTACAAAGGATGCCCCTTGGGCATCAAATGTTACCATTGAATACCAATTCAAGGAGTTGTCATTTCAATGGAAGATTTTACCTTTGTCGTCCAAATGGATGAGATGAGTTGTTGAAGATCTTTCTGATTTTTCCTTGCTTTCTAATATTCTCATTGAAGGATTTTCTTCTAACTTTCATACAACTCAACCATCCAATAAAAATTTCTCTGAGTCTCATTTGGTGAAGTTTCCTTTGTGCCATGGGGAAAATCTTATATTTTCCCTGAAAGGATTGGCATATTACTTAATAGGGATGACATGTTGAATAGTATATTTACCACAAGACCTAAACTCGTCATGAACAATGGCTAAGTCATCCCTATAATCCTTCACAATATTTATTTCATTTTTTCTTCTTTTTCTTGAAGTACCTCGATTTTTGTCATCCTGGGATCTTGATCTGATTTAGCATTCATTTCTATGTGATCACCAGGTTTTTCCATTTCTTTGTCCTTTTTATATTAGTCATGTATGTCGAGGATTTTCTCTTTACCAAAGAAGATTTTCCCAGGCTCTAAGATATATGGAATGGATGGCCCCAAAATTGCTTCCAACTCATCCTGACCATTAACTTACTTATTCGATAACTGAAAAGTTGATGCTGACAATCCTGACACAACCGACACATTTGACCCATCTGACGCAAAAAGTGCTACATCAAAATTCTTTACTCTTGGATATGCCTCATGAAATAAACCATCAAAGGAATCCATGGTATCCCAGACATCATCAAACTTTTCTTCCTTAAACTCTTTTTTAATGGGTGCCAAAAATTTGGTCAATATGGAACGATTCCCAAGACCCTCTATTTCATAAAAAATTCATTCATAGGTTCTTTGGGATATTATACATGGTACCTCCTCCCTTGTTCTCTATTAAGTCTAACAAAAATGTTATCACAAGTTGGGATGGTAGCATAAGATAAATTCATTCAAAGACTACCACCCAAACTTGCACCCCACACTCGAAGATCTTTTATTAGTCTATGGACCTCAATCTCTCTTGAATCCATGGAAGACACATTATGGCAAGTTCTTGAGATCATTAAGTTTAATCTCTCCATGACCTTCTTAGTCATGACATTGGATGAGGCTCATGAATCTAACATGGAATTGTGAAGAATAAAATCATTAATCAACAAGGAAATGAAGAGGGGTTGAATTCTTGAATTCCATTTATTCATATCCATAGTCTGTAACACAACAGGGGCATCTCCATATGGTTCCATGCATTTTTGAATACTTTTATCTTTAGGACTTGTTACCCCCCCCATCCTAGGGGTAACTAAGGATATCATGTCTCAAGGCCCATGTTGGCACAGGGGAATACCCATGGTTCAACGCTTCAACAACGCACCAACAAAACCCTAACTACTGACCCTTTTGGCAACACTTGCGAAGTAGGCGAAGTCTCACTCAAGGTAGAGGCAGGGGGGTTACAAGACTCAAGTGTTTGCAACCAATTTGGGACACAAATCTGTGATTATAACACTCCGCAGAGTAATTAGGGCCAACACACATTATTATATTTATTCACACCGTAGATCAAACCCTAAGAGTAGATCAATGCAGTAACAATGACAAAATATACACCGCACTTAGCATAAGAAGTTAGATCTAACACATTCAACATAAACAAAGCACTAAGCATTCATAGATCTATCTATCATTCATAACATTCAATTCACTAAGCAAATTCATTGCATAAACATTATATCACAAACCAAACCATCAACACATGATATACGTGGTTCACCCTAGTGTGGGGCTACGCCCACCAATTGCTTATTCTTCTTCTATTCTGCTTCAATCTCTTACATTCATCTACTTCTGTGCACTAAGCCATAGAGCCAAGCTTCACAATGGATAAGTGATCTGTGCACTAAGCACCAGATCCACCTTCCCAAAATCAGGTTAAGGCACAAAGCCAACTCCTCTATTACACACAAAGTCTTACATACATAGTCTATTGCGCAAAGCAACTCAAAATGACTTGCCTCTTGCACTTAGCTACTTACACCTCTTTTTATCACTAAGCTTCCACACTTTCTACATTACATTCCTTCCTATATATACTTTTACATCCATTAAAAAAAGGCTTAATCATGGGTAAACCTATGGGACGACAGCCCAAAACCCTAGTACAAAAACCCTAATGAACCCCTTGTTGGGTCCACAAAATAAGTGAGATCCTGCGATCTCATCTCTGCCTGGGCACTCCATCTTCGACCAACTTGTTGAAGTCCAAAAGTGGTCAAACCTGAACAATGTTTCCTAAAAACTTGGTCTAGGGCCAACAAGCCCTCAATACTCACCTGTGACTTGTCTCGAGTCACACAGATATGGGCAACACTGCTTCAAAGGCCTGAAGCTTAGCTCAAGCTTCCTCGACCTGTTGCTTCACTTGAGCTTCCTTCTCAACAAGATCCTGGAGTATTTTCTTGGTAACAGGCCCTTCCAGGCACTATTCCACTGTTGCAACCACTTGGTCTAGCTACGAGCCTTGTCCTTTTATATCTTCAAACATCGTGCATGCTTCGTCCTGCACCGACTGTAGCCTCTGTGTGACCTCCATGACTCTGCCATGGATGTAAGTAATCTGTTGCTAGACCGCACACTGTTCTTGTGATATATTCATTCTATCGACTGCAGTGAGCGACTTCATCTGCATTTGAACTGTCAGTGCCTGCTGATACGCCTCCTGTAGCTTCTCTTCCAACTTCCTAAGCTCTGGGTCTTCCGTGAGGCATTTGTAGGTCTGTGCGCTTCTGTTGCTTAGCTGCTTGCATTTGGGGGCGAGGATTCTGATACTTTCCACTGTGCTCTTGGCGGCTTCCTCCCTCTAATTGTGCACTTCCTGTGGAGTGCTTGGTACTGCTTGAAGCTCCAACTCCGTTACCCTTGCTTGAAGCTGTTGAACAACCTCAACGAGCTTCGTCACTTAGAACTCAACTGCCTCATGTTCCTCCTGTGCTGAGCCTGGCATAGAGCGAATTTCTTTGCGAGAAACTCATCCTTTTCCTTCTATATTTTCACTTTGTCTCCCTTGAGCATCACCCGAAACTCATCTCTCTCATTTTCATACACGGCTACATAGTACCGCGCAACTCGCAGTTTCTCCAAGATATCCTCTTTTTCTTTCTTCATGGCTTCTGTATCCTATTCCTTCTCTTCTTGGACTCACTGAAGATGAGCCTCTATTGCATCTGGAAGTCTTCGAAGTTGGGTTGGTTCATCCCCCAACTCTACAGTCTCCGACGAGGAGGGCGCAATAGGTACTGTGCGGCTAACTTGAATAGATTGCTATATCTCCTTCACCTCCTTCTCAACTCTTACATACAACTCTTCCTTCTTCACGCCATATCTCTGTAATAGATCCTCAGATGCATCCTCCATCGCTCCGTGGACTAGACTAATGTCATTCTCCATGAGTGTAGCCTCTATCTGGGGATTACTTGCACGATCTTATTTCTTGCCGAAGGTTTCTGCAGAGAAACCTTCCTCTTCTTTGATGTTTCTGTCTCGATATGGGGGTCCTTTGGTGGTGTAGCTTCACCTTCTCCTTGTTTTTCTCCTTCTTCCCCTCCCACTTATTGATTTACTTCATCTCCTCCTCCTCTTGTAGGCAATCTATGTCTACTTTCTTTCGAGGCGTTGTCCTCCTCATCAGTCTCTATGTCTTGGACTTCCTCCTTTTTCTTCTTCTTCTTCGCGATAGTCTGTTCGACATGCTCAGCCCAGGTGACCAAGGGGATTTAGATGATGTCAGGGTTGGATATTTTTGCATCATCGACCAATACAAGGAACTCTTCCAGCCATTCCTTGGTGATCTCCTCCATATCTTCATCGATCATCTTATAGAAGGACTGTAATTTCTCCTTGCTCTCATCCCTACATGTAGTGATATAAATGAAATGTCGATCTGCATGGAACTTAGCTAATGGTCTGTACTGGTGCAATGTTCATGGATTCATGTGAGGAAATGATTCTATGGGAACCTTCAGCTGTTGATAGTAGGTGTGGAACACTGTGTTCGACTGCCACTGATTTGACATGTCGTTTGTGTACCATAGAGTGGAGAACTTCGAAGCCAATGGCTCTAAAGGTTCTATCTCCAGGAAGAAATCTCCTTGTGGCATTTTCCAAGCGAAAAATACGATCAACACCAACAACCAGCTGAAATGGAACTCATATCCTTGATCCTACACTTCATGATGGTATTTCTCGAGCTCGTTGACAAGGTAGCTCACCCAGTTCATTTGCATCCCCTCCACACACTTCCCAGTGAAGTCCACCACGAACCTGGTGACCTGCGTGGGGCAGTTATTTCTGACGATATTGCTAGTTATGAGCTGAAAAACTAGGCACACTGCACTATCCTATATGGAGTCTACCTTGTAGTCTCGCTTTCCCTTCTCAACTTCATTGTATGCCTCCTTAATGCACTATTCTAGGGAGCGATCTGAGGTCTTTCCTGGGTAGAACTGTTGAGGGTTATGTCCCTGAATGATCAGTCCTGTGATCGGGTGTATCAGTGCTGGATCCACAGTAATGCACTTTTTGAGCCATAGATATCCTCCGTGATAGCATGAAAAGAGGAGTTTAATGCAAGCGTTAACCTCCTGATGTCGGTTAATGTGAGGAATCTTCATCATGGACTGTGTGATCTCCTTAATCCACGGTTGGGAGACTAAGCAAGGCTTCTTCCCAGTCGTTTTCATCAAATATCTGTGAGGCACGAGCATTGCGTAGTTATTTCTGTCGTTGAGATTGAAATCATTGTTCTTCAATGTTGGGATCTGTAATCAGGTAAGATCGACGAGATCTGCTTCGCATTATCCAGATCGTTGCGATACTTACTTCACTTCCTGGTAGTAGGTTTGGCACGTTTTGAGCGACGTCCAGTCAAAGGGGAAGCCTACAGTCCCTTGGTTGACGATGCATGTACTCCCTCAGACATAGCTTTATCAGCCATAAACTTCTTCAGAACTTCTTCAACATATTTCTCTAGCTCGATGCTCTCGACCAACATTCTCATTGTTAACAAATAAGTTGGGGTAGGTGAGCGGATAGCGGGGTAAACAACATATGGTGAGGTCTGATAGCATAGTTTGACACACACAATCACTTCGTCTCCTGTCTTAGATAATAACGAGTAGAAAAAAGTGGTCCCAACGTAGCGTCCGATGGGTTAAATAAGCAAGTGTCGTAATATATTCCTCCAACGGGCAGGAATGGCTCAATCAATACAAATAAGTCCATTGTGGCATGGTCTCAATGTCCCAAACATGGTCTATTTTCCCATAAATGTGTTTCTTAGCCGTTTGTTGTGTCGTTATAATAGTCAGGGTGCCTCCAACGGTCATATAGCTTCGTCAGGGCAAAGTCCCGTTCTGTGTGGTTTTGCTATTCCTACAAGGTTCAGTGCCTGGAAGCCTGCCTCCTATGAAGTCTTCTTTGGAACGTCCTGTAGCTTTCCTAACTTGGCTTTCTTCTTACTGAGCTTCCTTGCCTTCTTTCCTGTGATCTGAGTCTCTGGATTCCTCTTTCCATTCTTATTCTTATCTTTTCTTAGCGTAGTAGCTTCACACTGCTGATGTGTTCTCAAAGGGTTCGAAGTTAACATCCCTCCCCTTACCACTTCTTGGGTGGATATACTTTCTTCTTGCATGGATAGGTTATACAAACCTTCTTGCGCTTTGACAACTAATTCTCTTGCCTTCTGCTGCTTCGACTTATCCTCTCGTTCTTCTATTATTCGATCTACTTTTCTAGCTATGAAGTCCCTTAGTTCTTTCTTTTTCTTTTCTATAGCTTCTTCCTCTGCTTTCCTTCTGATCTGATCCTCCTTGATCCAAGTATTTCCTAACAACAGTGGGAAAGGGGCACTGTTCTCAACAAACCTAATAACTTCAAATTATTCTTATGTCAGTGTTCCCTGGATGATAACAGGTACATTAGTAAATATTCCATATAGGGTTATCATATTTCCTTTAAACAAGCCTATCCTTCCCAGTGAAGGTACCACAATAGGCTTTACCAAAATTTCCCAAGTGTTTTCTGTCATAATATTCACTTGTGTCTCTTCATCCAAGACACAGTCTATGTCTAAGTCTCCTATTCTTGTACTTATGAGCTATTTTTATTTCAATATCTCTGGTAAATTGATATCTTTGTGATCATCCATTACTTCTTTTAATTGTACTAACATAGTCTGAGCTTTCTCTGATTATTTCTCTTTATGATTCTCTAATATGCTCTTATTTTTTTGAATCATGTTCATTTGTTCAACTTTAACAATCATCCTTGAATAGTCTTCAACTTTATGACCAACTATTTTACAACATAGACAAATAGGGCCTGCACCAAGGCATTCCTTAGCAAGATGTCCCGGTCTTCTGGAGTTATAACATAAGGTCAATCCTCTCTTCCTCTTGTAAGTTCCCCAACTTCTCCCCTACTACGCACTAGGATCACAATGTTGGACCTACAATTTGAAAAAATTCTTTCTAGGTTCCTGCATCCACGTATTAGTACAAAAAATATTTCTATGCATAGGAATAACATATCTTTCTCTATTTCTATCGATTTTATTCTTATCAACTCTTTCTTCTAACTGTACCCTAGCTTTCAGGCTAGGACATAATCTATCAAAGATACCTAGATTCATGCTTTCGAAACAAAAATTTCCACTTTACTTACTCTATCTAAGCACAAAGCTTTAATTCTTTGGAGATCTTACCTCTTTTTCTTCAGATCGGGTTTCTTTCTTAGAACAGAGCTTCACAAGTCAAGTAGAATGTTGCGCACTACAACAACAGATCTAAGCACAAATATTCTATTTTCTTTTACTTAAGTTCCCGACAATCACAGTTTCATGTCCTGGCAACAAAACCATTTTTTGGCACAGGGGAAAACCCAAGGTTCAACGCTTCAACAATGCACCAAAAAAACCCTAACTACTGACCCTTTTGACAACACCTGTGAAGCAGGAAAAGTCTCACTCGAGGTAGAGGCAGGGGGTTATAGGAATCAAGTGTCTGCAACGAATTTGGGACACATATATGTGATTATAACACTTCATAGAGTACTTAGGGATTGTTATCGCCCACTTTTAGGGATAACTAGGAGATCATGTCTTGAGGCCCACAGGTCCTAGACATGGAGTATCGAGAGCAGGATTGAATTTAGCATGGCCTTGGAAGGCCCACATTTTCTTTCTTCCAACACCTTTATCTTGTCAGCAACAACAACATCCATTACCATCGTCTTGGTCTTGTGTCAAAGATGGTTCTTTCTCCATGAGGTAATTAGTTTGGATATCATGGTATGTGTCACTTTGATCATCAAAACCCTTGAATATGTGCATTTGATTCCTCTTGTTTCTAACAAATGGTTGGATCTTACACTTTCCCACTTGACCATGTCTAGGGGGATTGACAGGATACCCTATTAATCCTGTGTCCTTAGGTTTTGGTTTTCCACTTGGGGGATTTCTGAAAATCCATCATCTGCTCCCTTCACAACACCACTTTTTCATCTTGTTTCCCACTCACCTATCCCATTCCACTTGTCCGAGCACTGGGTTGACCCTTTTTTAGGATTGCACCTTATCTCATGGGAAGAAGGGGCTAAAGGCCCAGAAGATAAAAGAAATCTAGTAAAAGATAAAAGCCTAAAAATAAAACCTCAAGATGCTTTGCCTAGGGATCCTTGAGAAAGAAATAAAAGGATTCTCAGCAAGAAAAAAGAGGGATCCGTAAAAACAATAAAACAAGACTTGATCAGAGGATAGGGGGTCTCATCATGAGCCAGCCTATTAAGTCCATGGGTACCTAGCAGTATGACATTACCACCAGGTGGTTACCATGCCAGGGTAGTGACTCTTGGTTGCATGGCCAAGGGAAAGGCAGTCTCATCACGAGCCAACCTTCTAATTTCTGCAAAATTACTTGTGGGTAACGCTATCACCACTGGTCACCACGCCAGGGAAGTGACCCCTGATTAGGCCCTTGAATAAAAAATCAATATAAAAATAAAAGAATAAAAATAAAGAATAAAGGCATGGGCTTTGAAAGATTTACATCTAGGATAGGTGCAAATCGCCTTCTACAAAGGCACCCATAGGTAAAGCTTTGCATTCTCTTCCCTCGCTGCACCCACTTTATTGCACATCCCTTGAAAACATCACCCACTTGCATGACTTGGATGAGGTCTCTTCCAGAAACTTTCCTTTTCCAGTGGACACTAGCCCAATAGGATGCCCTGCCATTTTGTCGAAATGTGTATTGCATGCTTGTGTAATGTCTTTGAGATTTGACTGATGTATTAGGGATTTTATGCCCATGTTTAATAATATTGATGATGATATGTGATTGACATTGTTGTGATCACTGTGACTGATGAGTCCATGGAGGGCATAGCTGTTGATGTGTAGGATCATGCTCGACAGATATGCACCATTTGGACCGGTACACATGGGGAGATGATTAGTTCAAACCTCAATGGGGCTGAAGAGCCCATCATATGGATGCTGAGACCCCATCAGGGGGTAGAGATAGGATAGATATGGATCAGGGGATTTGCACCGGAGAAGAGGAGGACGTTCTACCAGAGGCACCCTGACAAATCTTGACATAGGGGGATTGTGCCCTTTTCAGTAGAAAATTCACCTTGGAAGGCCTAGGACGTCACCCATGAGGTCCATGATGTCATACCTGCTTCATGGACATTTTGGCAGATGGACATGGAAGTTTTTCATGTGTGGCAGCTTAGAGAAGCCCAAGGGGGGCTAACATTTTGCTCCTCGAGGCTGCATTTTCCCTAGAAGTGGCTAACGTCACCCTAGAAAGGGGATGACGTCCTTCTTTTTCTTGATTAGGTTTTTAATTTGTTATTTAATGTAAAACAATATGATTTTTAATATTCTGGCCTTGACGACCTTTTTATGACCTAAAAATAAAATCAGGTCATTGATACAGTATATATTGAGGGTTTTTACTCTCATTTTTCATCATCTCTCACTCGCTCATTAGTGAGGTCTGAAATTTGTGCCCTCTCTTGTGTTATTGGCTGAAATTGTGAGGCGCACTTATTGAAGGAAGGCATTTTTGGATTCATATTGGCATTTCTTGGCATTTTCTTGATGGAAGGTATCACAACTAGGGTTTGCTACGATGTTTCTTGGTGAAATGTAAGTGAATTTCTGCAAAACTTCTTGAATGAATGGTTGTATTGTTATTTCTTGGATTTAATGTTATAAATTTGCTGCATAAACCCTAGGTGACAAGCACACATCATTGGTTCTTGTCTCATGTCCATGTCAAGACTTTTTTCCATTATTTGAAGAGAGAAAGAGCCTAGCCGTAGGTACACTCTTCTCTACCTCTTCTTTGCTAGCCATTTTATTTTCTGAGCTAAGAAGGAGAATACGTCTCAAGGCCTAGTTCCCCTACACCTTGAAGAGCAATTTTTCCCCTAGGGTTTGAAGGTAAAACCTTTCCATAGAAACAAATTGCCTTATAAACCCTCTTGTCTTAGTTTTATGCTATCTTCTGAGCTAGCCATCATTTCCATTGAGTTAAGGAAGGAGGAGAGAGCAAGGAGGCTTAGTTCCCCTACACCAAGGTGAGCCTCTCTCCCTTAGGGTTTTGAATTTGAGGCCTCACCCCAAAAACACTTCAAAGCTTCACCTTCTAGTCCTTAGCCGCACTATCTCTTGATCCTTTAGCTCCTGCGTCCTCTACTTTTGACTCCATTAACCTTAAGGCACTGATCTAAAGAATGACTTGAGTAAACTTGATCATAAAACCACTCTAAATACTTTGAATGAAAACCTAACTACTCTAACCCTATCTTAAGACTAATCCTATTGAATAAGTGATGTCTTCATATCTTGCTATTATCACCCTTTTGAAACTAATCATTCCATTTATGAGCAATTGCATGGTTATTTTAAGGCATTGTTTAATGAAGTGTTGATTGGTTACATTGAATGCCACACTTTCCTGATATTTATTGAAGAAGTGACATTATATATCATAGCTACTTTTATAAACATTGACATCGTCAATATTTATTATTCAATTGTTCATATATCAGATAGTCATTGATTTATATGAAGTACTAACCAAGCAAGCAAGATTGCACATGAAGTTTTATTGTTGCTTTGTTCTCGGGCAGGGATACTTCTTGGTTATTACTTCTGGTTATATGTTTGGGGCTATAAGCCGAACCTTATGATCAAGTGGTGACTTGTTGTTGGGTATGTGTTATATTCTTTGCACGAGTAGTAGTGTCTGAGTGCCTGCGCCGAGCGCACAGGGGGGTTAGAGGGGGGGTGCAAGGGGGTGGAGCTCCCTGCGCGTGGGTTTGGGGGCAGTGCCCCTGAATTTTTTTTTTTTTTGGCCGAAATATTTTCGCCGGGCCGACATGTTTCCGGGTCGACATATTTTCGCCGGGCCGACATGTTTCCGGGCCGACATATTTTCACCGGGCCGACATATTTCCGGGACCACATATTTCCGGGACCACATGATATTAGGTGGTTTTCGGCACATGGTTTTTTTGCCGATGGTTTTCTAGTTCCGGTTAAGGAATTAGGGTTTTGGACTAATCTAGGTCATTGGGTTAGGGTTTTGGATGCCACTGGCTCCTATATGTATATTGTATTGTAAACAATGTAACACAATGTATCAATATAATATATGCTGGTTTTCCTGGTTTGGGTTTCCAGGTGAAAAATCTCTGTGTAATGTTTGTATTTGCCATTGTATCTTTTCTGTTCTTTTCTGAATATCAGTTTGTAGTAGATATTGTACAAGGTTAGAATTTACATTTGGTATCATAGCTTTATTGGCTTCAGGGGGACACCTTTGTTGTCAAGGGTTTGGCTTGGGACTGTGATAAGCCTTGTTACAGTGGGAGATCTGTGGTATTGTTTTTCAGGTGAAAAGAAATGGCAAGCAATTCAAAGATGGAGATCGAGAAGTTTAATGGGAAAAGATTTGAGCTGTGGAAGCT
>ML776556.1:92760-114684 GCA_009831015.1 Picea engelmannii | reverse complement strand
AATATAATATATGCTGGTTTTCCCGGTTTGGGTTTCCAGGTGAAAAATCTCTGTGTAATGTTTGTATTTGCCATTGTATCTTTTCTGTTCTTTTCTGAATATCAGTTTGCAGTAGATATTGTACAAGGTTAGAATTTACACTTGTGAGAGAGATTACTATCACTTTTCTATGCTAAAGCCTTTTCCCTTCTCAAAACCTCAAGTTACCGGGGATGCCTCCCCTGAGATTTACCTCTCTAAATAGAAAGAACCTTCCCATTGAGGTGACCATGGGTGGGATTGGTTTCAGTTACGCTAGTTTGCCTCTCCAATCTATAGCCTTTTATCCTTGCTACAAACTGTGCGATAACATTTTGGCACTGCTACTGGGGAACACTGAGTCAAACCTTCCTCAAGACAACAAATTTTCGGTAAGCCTTTCCTCTAGAAGCCTTATCTTCCAAGATTACCTGGTGACTCCACTTAGGGTTTTTTCCCTTTATCTTTTGATGATTTCAAGCAAATCATCTGGTGACTCCACAAGTAGCTAATGACGACCCATAGTGGGTGTCAGTATATACCTTCATCTACTACCGTGACCTCTACAAATCTTGTCACCCCCGTGTGTTCTCCCAAATGGTCTCATGAATAACTCTTTAGCCCTTTAGGCTTAGATAACACCCACGGGGGGTTACATGATCTACCAAATAAGGTTGAATCTTGGATACCTAAGTTTTCAGGGGAAAATGGATCCTATGGCAACTCTCATTGGACTAAGTTTTGTGAAGGGTTTCATTTTCACCAATCCGGATAAGAACACCCTGATGTATTTTTTAGGATCTTTGTGATATCACTCACCAGAAGTGCCAAAAAATGGATTAACCAAATCCCGAAAGGAAGCATCAAAACTCATGAAGATATTGAACAAATCTTTAAAAAAAATTGGTGTGAAAAGGAAAGCATGGATTCCCTTTACTCTCAATATACTGATATTTGCAAGGGTTCCAGTGAGGGCATTAGGGATTTCAATGATAGGTTCAATA
Organism: Picea engelmannii; assembly: GCA_009831015.1. Classification (NCBI taxonomy): domain Eukaryota; kingdom Viridiplantae; phylum Streptophyta; class Pinopsida; order Pinales; family Pinaceae; genus Picea; species Picea engelmannii. The sequence continues at coordinate 113,662 of ML776556.1, read as the reverse complement.
TTGTCCTCAAAAAGGTCTGACCTAACTTAAAATCCTAAGAAGCTATCCTCCAACACTATTTGAACTCATTGGAAAGGAATTTTGTTGTTTACTCTCAAATATCAATCACCCTCAACTCTAGAAGAAGCACAAGATTTCGCTTACCAGATTGAGAGGAGCCTTGAATTTGAAGACTACATCTATCAGGTTAATCTCTCTCATAATAACAACCCTTGGGAATATAGTGATGAGGATATCACAAAAACTGAACCCAAGCTCCCAGAAATACTTGAAGTAAAACTCATGCCTCCCAAAAGGAAATGGAGCACAAGTTTCTCAAACACCAGGGATGTCTTGAACTTTTCAAGACAACATGAACCATCCAAGGGTTTAGGTATGGATACTCATAAAGAACCTAATTTTGAAGACTCCTTATTTTTCTTGAACACACCAATTTAAGAAAGTCAAGATATGAGTGAACCCAGATTTGAGTACTTTGGCCAAACCAATAAGGACCCGAAAACGAGGTCTGAAGAGCCTCGGGTACATAATAGAACCAACCTAAGCACTAGTATGTCCTATATCTTACAAAGGGTTAAAATAATTCATGAAATGTTGTAAATTCCTTCTTTGACAAAGCAAGACCCGGATGACCAATTATTGTTCAAAGGGACTTCCACACGGTTACAAGCTGGTCATTTTCAGTAAGATGAGAAAACACCCTCTCTCTTATTAACAAATGATTTTGGACCTAGTGACTATAACTCGGTGGATCCATGCTTGTTTCAAGATTGGTGCACTCTTCCCTTGACATAAGAGGATACAAATTTGGGTGATTGTCCCATTGATACCTCTGACATCTCTGAAGACTGGGATGATTATTGTCCTACACAAGGAGATGGCTATCCAGTACAGAAATGAGTTGGTTTCGTTAAATGGGAAGAAAATGTTTTTAGGGACATTGAATTCCATGACCATATAAACAACATAGGCCATGTTATAGAAGGCCCTCAAATCTGCCTCAACATCACTATTTCACCCCTTCTATCACCTAAATGAGCAAAATAAGGATGCTTATAATCCCATTTGGGTTAGCTATGCAAGACAACAGTGAAATAAAGAGTTAGAAATATCAAGCATAAGAAGTAAAGAAAGAACTAAGCTAAGAACAATAAAAGAAACTAAACTAGAGTGCATAATAACATTAAAATAAAAAATAAACAACAATCATGCCACCAATGGATAAGAACATATTAGTGGGAAAACACCAAAGAGAAAAGGAGATATATGGGTCCCCTCTTCCTCCAAGAGAGGGCTCTTGGACCCCAAAATATTGATCTCTTCTTACAAGTAGCAAACTAGAAATGAAATGGTGAAGAGAATCCAAAGCACATTCACTCAAGAGGTGATATGAATGGCTAAATGAAATGGTGTTAGCATTCTCTTGATGAGAAAAGATGTTTCTCCAAGAGAATATACGCAGCATAACAATACAAATGAATTCCTTGGAAATATAGTGCAGCCATGGCTTCCTTTTATAGCATAGCTTTGAGGCATTATGCAACCAATTCTTAGTGTGGACAAGGGGCCCTTTAGGGCACCCTTAAGTCTTTGACCAACTCCCCAGTTGGATTCAACCAAGATTTGGGTGTCAAATCAACTTGGAAGATGAACCAGAAGTGGGTGGAAGGCCGACCAATATCATAAATGTGCCATTCTGAGGGGTGCATGGTTTTTTGAGTCCACAGTCACGCATCGTGCACATGTTCTGTTTTCTTGCGTTTCTGGATGGCACATGTGCGTGAGATCCCTGTGTAGTCTTAGCGCATGCTGATTTTATAACTGGTTGTATGGTTTTGGACCTTTTGGAAATGCATTTTTGGTCCATGAGTGAACTAATGGGTGTTTTGAAGATGTTGGATTCCTGTAACCATTTGCGGACAAAATTCCGGTGATAATAGATGCCCCTTGATGTGTGAGGTTAGGAGCATACATATAGCCGAAATACATCAACGTTTATTTTATTGAGAATACCTTTGTAAGAAAGAGCATTGTGGGGAGTTCCAAGAATGACCCATTGGAGGGAGAGGGGAACCTGTAGGACCCAAACCTTTTGGAAGGGGTGAAAAAAAAGAAAATTGTGTACAAACGAGGCGGGCATGCCCCATGCTCGTGTCATGTAACTAAAAAAAGTGTAATACAATAAATGAAGTTGTGTGTTGACGTAGATCATTGCATCACCCTCTGGGGCGGTTTGATAATGAAAAAGGACAATTCTTATGGTGAACAAACTCTAAAAAAGATAAGGACACCTATGAGAAGTGTCGATGATATGTAGACATTGATAGTCTATCAAATTTCAGAGGTCGTCGGCATATATAAAAAAAAATACAATAGTCGCAAAGTAAGACCCACCGCCACATGATAAAGTGTTGAAGTCGAATGTTGTGGGGGTCAATGACAACATAGAGAAATGATGGTTCTCTCTATGCCGTTCGAGACTCCTCATTATAAAGGTAATGAGAGCCAATATATTGTCGCCCTTCTGGGAACTGTGTTGATGTCGAAAGAAAGGGAAAAACGACTCCATGAAGAAAAGGGCTTTATGAAATCCACCAGGTAAAATCAAGAATTGAGGAGGAACATGGACAAAGTCAAGAGATGGGGAGACTCAAGACTCCCCTTGGTTGGGGGATTTGTGAAGGAGAAGTGGCAACAACCGTGAAAATGAATCTAGTGTCAGGAAGATGACTAGATTGGGGTTAAATTGTGCCAGAGGTGTGACAAAGTAGACAAACTCAAAGATCAGGGGTACATGGGTTGTGGGATGCTCGGGGTTTATGGACGATATCAACAGGAGTAGGAGATAATGTATGCCCCAACCAAGGGTGACATGTGTTGCTTGTGATGAAAAAAAGGAATGTCGCCAAAGGTGACGACAAAAAACTACGTAATGGATGAAAAAAAATTTCTTTGTATAGTTACCAAATAAATAAAGAATAATTGGGGATGAACATACATATACATAAATGAGTGCCCCAGTGCAATATGTCTTGGCCAGAGAGGGCGCAATTTGTGTGGAAAGCAGGTGAAGGGAGGGGGCCCCATAGGTGGGTTTTTTTATTAGGTGTAATGAATGGAGGACAATCCACAGATGGGAAAATTGATGTTGGATGAGATGGAGGGATAATGATACTGTAGAGGTGCAGTCGAAAAGGAGAATCGAGACAATATTAAGAGGGAGTCCATTATGGAGAAGTAGCAAAATGAGGAGAAAGATAATGTGGCTAATTCTCGGGAATGAAAAGACTAGGAGGACTCCCAGCCCTAGGGGTGAAAGAAAAATGGGTGTCAAAGTTCAAGGGGGACTATGAATAGGACAACTCACGGGGGGGGAGAGTGCTACCGAGTGACAGTACTGAAATGCAACAGAGGTGTGAGTACCGCAGAGCTGGATGGGGGGACCTTAGAGGTAAATATTAGAGGGTGTGACTGGGACATGCAATTGATATTCAGAGGGAATGATTACATTCCAGTGTTAATGATATACCTAAAGGGACACTGCTGATGTATAATGATCAAGTACCTACACACATGAAAAATGAATACCCGACGTGAAAATATCTAAAGAGAAAGATCATATAACAATTGTTCAATAATGTGTGAATGTAAGCATGCATACCTGATCAAATATGAGAAAAATTCTCCCCGGGGGATGAGGATGGATGGTGGCCCGGGTACTGTGACTGTGTAGGTGGTGGGATCCTGGTCTCATGGCTGAAGATGGATCATAAAATGGACGTTCAAAGCTCCCAGAATGGAGTATGGAAGTTTTGGCAAAAGGGACTATATATAGCTGTAGGGCCCATATTGCCACCTCATTTGTACTTGCTACCAAAGTGACGGGACGAGAGTTTTGAGGAGATATTTGGATATTTCGAGAAATCGATCCAGCTGATTCAGGATCCATGAGTGTCAGGTTAGTGGTTAGATCGTCCTGCATAGTAGTTAGGATTTATTTTTTGGGAAGGGGCTGTATAGATGATCGTACATGGGATTTTGTGAGTGTGACCCCCCTAGTGCGCGGGCGATCAAAATATTCACGCGCATGAGTGTGCAAATATAATTAGGAGAGTTGCGCATGGGGGCGTGACTATAATTGGGAGAGCCACGCATGGGGGTGCTCGAAGAGGAAAAACAGGAGCACATGTAATGCACACCTGTTCGGAGCACAACAACGCTTTCATGCGCGACTGTGTTCCTGAGAGTTGTGCATGTGTGTGCAACTATGTAGTGAACAGGTGCACTATGATGCACATCTGTATATGTTATAGGGGTGCATGGGTGCGCCCCTATATGGCCAACAGTCGTGCATGAGTGCGTGACTATGGGGTGAATAGGTGGTGGGGAGGGTGGACACTATTTCATGGTCGAGGTTGCACATGTGTGGTGTCAGATGCCACAGATCATACTTCAGTATCCGTATTTTGGGGTGGACTTCCAGGATGATCCGGATATGCTAATACCACCAGGAGAGGTGTTTGACCACAGAGGTATGATGTTAGATTTGATGTTTTGATATGTTAGATAGCATAGCATATATTTTACGTATGGATGGATGTTGATGCTATCATTTGTTTGTGATGTGTGTAGATGTGGGGCCTCGTGAGCGCGAGGTGGAGTTGGTTAGGGCGTTGACTTGTCAAGGGCCGGTGAGACCACCATAGGGAGAGTCGTGGGCAGGGGAGGGATGATGACAGGAGGATGCTAGGGAGAGGCCCATTGATGATGAGAGGGAGGCTAGGAGATGCCACTATGATGACCCTGGTACAGGGCCATCACATGCTCCTCTGGTTGGGGCTGGGGGAGAGTTTGAGGATTTTCGCTGCCGATTAGAGGTGGTGTTTCAGGGAGTTCTCATGGGTATGTGGGTGTGCATCCAAAATGAGGGGGTCCTGGAGTAGTGTATTGGTCTTTCGACGGAGTTGCAAAGTTTGATCCACAGAGCAGCTGTAGCGGTAGCGACGATAACTGGGCGGTTGCCCCCAGGGCCTAAGGGACCGATAGTTGGTGGGGTACCTCCTCCAGAGGGGGGACTAGGTGGTAGTGCTCTAGAGGCCCCATGCGTGCCTCTATATATGTATTTTTGTATTTATATAGGCCTATGAGCCCATTTTGTATATGGTGTGGTGACACTGGTTTTGTATCTATAGGGGTGAGGTGGTTCACCAGCCTATGTTGTATACATATGATTTTTTGTAAACATTGATGGCACATTGACCAATATATATATATATATATATATATATATATATATATATATGGATATACATTTTGGGATCTTTTTGATGTTCACATGTGTTGATGTTTTTTATTTCTTTTGATGATGTCTAATCTATATGTTATGACAAAAATTTGATGAGTTATGTATATGTAATGGTAAATTGATGAGATAAATGCCAATCTAATACTAGGTTATCCATATTATCTGTTATATGATTGTATTTTCATGGAATATGTGTGAATCTGATTGAATCAAAATGTCGAGATAAAAGTATAATTTGCAGGTATTTGCGGAAAAGGAATGGATCGTGTACACAGTACACATTATTGAGATGGAGGATGACAAGCTGGGAATATAGTAAGACACTTTAGTGACGAATATGGCAACGATTGGCCTTGGTGAGGAGGCCAATGAAAACTGTGTATTCTGCTTGGTTGTTGGTAGCTGAGCCCAGGCATACGCCGCCGAAGTGGACTAGTTCATGCGAGGGGGTATAGAGGGCCCAAGCGGTCGAAGTGAGATTTTGTGTCCAACGATTAGCTGTGTCGGTGTAACCAATGTGGAAGGCCGATGGAGGAGGCATCTGTCAATAACACCAATGATGGATTAGATGCATGATACTGAGAAAAATAAGACTAAAAACTCTACAAAAAGAAAAATCCTAGTGTAGCATGGCTATGCTCAGGCATCAAATTTCTTTAAGTATAACCCGTTGACGGGTTCCTTGAGAGGGTGGCCTTTGGGGGAGGCTAGGATGTATGCGCCTTTAGTGAGGCAATGGTGGATGATGTAAGGTCCATGCCATAATGACTCAAACTTTCCATGGCCGAAGGTATCGTGGGAGATATCGTAATCAAGGATGAGGTATCCTTTGTTGAATGATCAAAGGTTGACATGGCGATCAAAGGTGGCCTTCAATCATTTTTAGGCTACCTCATTGTTCTGTAATGAAGACCGATGGTCTTCATCCAAGGACTCTAGGTTCAACAAACATTTCTCCATCGAAGTAGTTTCGGGTAATATCTCAATAACTGTGCGTAATGTGGGGATCTCACATTCGATGAGGAGAGTGGCCTCAACCCCATGGAATAGATGAAATGGTGTGAAACCAGTGGCAGTTTTAACTACCATGTGATAAGCCCATAGTGTGGAAAACAACATAAGGTGCCAATTGGTCTTATGTTTGTTTACCGTGCACTGCAACATGGTCTTGAGGACCTTGTTGACTGCCTCTACCTATCCGTTGGATTGAGGGTATAAGTATGGGGAGGCGAACTCATGGGAGAAGCCTAACATGGAGGAGATTTCGATGAAAATCGATTTCTCGAAGTGTTTCCCGTGATCAGAGACTAACTGCAGGGGGAATCCAAAGTAGGAGATGACGTGGTTAAAGAAAAATTGCGTGACAGTGTCAGCGGTGTTGTTAAAGGTGGGCATGGCTTCAATCCATTTGGTAAAGTAATCGATTGTGACGATGATGTATTTGTGTCCATTGCTAGATGGAGGGTTACAAGTCATGAAGTCTATGCCCCATTTAATATCAAGCCATGTGTCTATACGATGTTTGACAATAGAGGGATCGAGGCCGGGCATCTCAGTGTATGACCAGGAAAAATGTCTTGGTATTCCTGGAAGAGAGCTTTGTAAGTGATGAGTTCTTCAGGGGAGCATCCGACACCGATAGTGATTTCCTATGTGATGCTAGGTTTGATGGAAATATCAATTTTGATAGTGGGGGAAATGTTGGCCATATTACCTTCCTAAAAAGCGTCGGGGACAAGGATAGGGTGATTGAACCAATCTATATGCCTTGATGGGATAAAATATTTGGCTTCAATTGCGTATATGGAGTTTTGGCTAAGAGGCGCAAAAGTGTCTTGTGAGAGAAAGCGCGCTCGGTGATGGAGCGGATCCCATGGGCAATCAGGGGTGGTTAATTCCTCAAGGATGTCTTTGTCGCAGTGGAATTGTCGAGAATATAGTCGATCTGGGGGAACAACATTGGTGACTATCACCACGTGGTTGTCTTCGGGTGGTGAAGAGGCAGGGAGGGTGATGCAAGGGGGTTGCGATGGTTCACTCGACATGAACCAAATATCAAGATACTGTCAGTTAAAAATGGTAGTCGGGCATAGAATTTTCGTGGGGATATGAATTGGAGAATTGGGGGGATTTGGGGGAAAATCCTCATATAAATCATCCAGGAACCATGGGGAAGTAGGGAGTGCCTCAGGTTTCGATGAGAATATATGAACCACATCAAGTGATGGGGTAGGGATATTCATTGGTTTTGATGGAGGGAGGGGTGTAGGGTTTTGAATAAGGGCCATTTGGCAATGCCTATATTCAATGAACATAGGACATTGATATGTGAAATGATCAAGTGATTCACATATAGAGAAAGGACGTCTCATACGTTCATTGACCGAGGTCATGACATAGTGGATGTCAGTGACATTCGTGTGAGATGATGCGGGTGGAGGGGGTTCTTGCTGGAAGCTCTGGCGGATGGCCGTTAGAGTATGTCAAAAATTGAGTTAACATTGGGCAATGGTGGGTATAATGGGCATACTCAGAATATATGGCACATGAGAATTTGGTCTGCAACCCTTTGCTACCTGTGTTAGTGGGTGTAGAGGTGGAATTGGAGGAAGTGATGAGTGGCGTTAGTGCCCGTGGGAATTGAATTAAATTTCATAGCTCGGGGAGAGACGAGCATTTTTTGGTGGGGTGTCCATATTTCTCACATAGCACACAAGGAGGCCGAACTCATGGTGGGGGTGAAGTGGTGGGATCTTTCTTCTTCCGTCTACCCCCAGCTGTAGCAGGGGTGCTAGTGAGTGGGGGTGTGGGTGGGATGGTGGGGGTAAGTATTGGAATCTACATCAGGATTCCTTCTATTTGGGGAGGGAGGGATGGTTGAGTGACCATCTTAGGTGGATGTAGATACCATACTGGGATTTCCAACACCATATTGGGAAGGGTAAGCGTTGTGGCTACCTGGAAAGCTTGTACACCTGGTGGGGGGTAAAAGAAGGGGATTTGGGTGATGGCTTGGGGAACTATCTCCCAAACCAGAAAGTGGCCCTGGTGGAGGGCATAGTCAGGAACAGGGGTAACTGGGGATTTCGCAAGGGATTCCTAAGGAAGGAGTTCTATGACTAGTGGGACATCAGATAGTAATGAAGCCTCTGTGGGAGGAAAGGTATCTCCAATTTCTGTTCCGTTGGATGAGATGACACATACTTGTGCTGAGGGATGGATGAGTAGAGGTGCTCCATTGTATGTCCCCAGCAAGGATGGGTCTTTAAAAATTCCAGGACCCATTTCAATGAGTGGGTAGGCCTCGGGATTAGTGTGAACGATAGGTAGGATGTTATCGATGTTGGAGGAAGGGTTGGGATCGTAATGTGACACTTGGTCAATAGTGATGATCCTCTCGTTGTGGGGGAACATCATTGTGCGAAACATAGAAGAGGCCGCATAATTCATCACATAAATGTAGCTACATCCGAACAAGATGTTGTAGTCGAGCGGAGCGTCGATAACTTTAATGTCAATGAGTATATTTTTACCTTCGATTTCAATGGGGACATATTGGAAGAGTTTCTTGGGAGAGGAGGGTCATCCGTCGTACTCAGAGTAATATTAGATGGTATGAGCTCAGGAGAGCCAAGTTTTTTCCATATGGTTTTGGAAATGATGCATGTGGATGCACCTTCATCATGAATGCAGCGGTGAACTGTGATGTTCCGAATTTTAACTGGTATTTGGAAAGTGGCCAAAGCGGGGAGACAAGGTTCCCCACTATCAATATCAAAGGTGATGAGTTGAGTATCAGCAGGGTCGACTACCCCTAGAGTGGAAATTAATGGCTTCTGTTGAGTAGGACAGGTTTGAAGAACTTCTAAGACTAACATGGCAGTGGAGGATTGTGCCAAGTCATCGACTAAACTATAATTGTGGGTCGTCCTAGCCTGAGGGTTGGTGACATTCTGTCATAATGGTATGCAATGAATACAGAGGGGTGTGTCGGTATTAGGGAGAGGGATCATCAAAGGTGGGCCAGTTGTGACTGGGGTGGTTTTCGAGGTGGTGGGAGTAGGGTCAGAGGGTGCATTGTACTGACGATTGCACATTTGTAGAAGGACTTCCTCCTCATTAGTGAGGAGGATAGTGCAATTGGTAGGATTACCCTGGTTTGGATATTGACCCATCTTTGGTGGGGTTGGATGCATATCCTGTTAGGTGTTCATCACCCCTTGGTGTGGAATAGGGTTTTGTAGTACGAAGTGGGGTGGTTGATGTACATATTGTTGTGGGGCCTGCTGGGGGGTATGCGGTGTTGGGGGATGTGGTCCACTTCTGGACTCTTTCATCCATTTGAAGTCAGCGATTTGAGGGAAATGGTGATTATAATGACCATACTCACCACAAAGGGCACAAGGGAAGTTTGCTCGAAGATTGTTGGTGCTCTTCCCTTGTCGTTTGTTGTTATTGCCCCCCTGGGGGTTCTGGTTCCCTTGATTCTGGTTACCCCTAGAAGGTTGGTTCTGTTGGGGGTGGTTTTGGTTTCCTCTTGGTCTGGGATTATTATTGTTTCAATTTTTTCCTTTATTTTTGGCATTGTTTGACTGATGGGTCGGATTAGCCATATTCATCTATTCAAATTTTTGATATTGCCGAATGGGAGAGGGTTGAACAAAATTAACCCCAGCATGTGGTTGTCCTTGTGGAGAAATAATGGGTTGAGGAGGACTAGGAAATAGAAAGTACAGATTATTCTGTGGTAATGATTTGTAGGGTGCATAGGAAGGCATGGCACTTTCACTAGTGCTTAGGGTGTAAGCAGAGGTAGAGGGGGTACCAGAACTTGGTTGGGCCATTGGGTGTACTGTGGATGTTGACGGTGGTCCGCTGATGGGTGGAGGAAAGGTCATGGGGTATGGTTTTTGATAAGGGGAGGAGGATAATAAGGGGGTCCACCATATTCCGGTGGATATTGAGGTGTTCCATACATAGGTGGTTGTTGGGGCTGTTAATTGTGGTGTATAGTGGTACCAATCAAGCCATTTGCTGAGTGAGACATCCCAAGTTTGTCTTGGCCAAATGGCATGGGTCTTGGGGTGTCAGGTAGTACTGTATATAAATATCCTGACTGTGAATAAATGAGTTTGAACTGCTGGGCCTTGCTGATGGATTCTTCTTCTGATTGGAAGAAGGTGGCGACCACATCTTTGGCAAGGAGGGAAACAAGGGATTTGAGAAACCAATTAAGGCATTGTTGTTTAGTGGTTCTGCTTTGCATAGACTACGTCGCCGACACAATTCGTGAATGTGGTCAACGATGTGTGTAGTGGAGGTTTGTTTAAACTATGAGAGTAGTTCGAGACCATTGTCATGACATATTGAGAGTTGAAAGAAGGTAAAAAATGCTCTCGCCAAATATTTGAAGGTCGTATGGGACCCCGATTTTTATTCTACATATCACTTGGCTGATGGGCCAATGAGTGTGCATTGAAATAAACTCAATCAGATAGAGTCGTCCATGATGCTATTTGAAGAGAACCATAAGTGGAAGGTCATGATATGGTTGGTTGGGTCATCTCCCTCTTTTCCTTCAAACTTGGAAATGTCTGAAGGGAGTTTGGTAGACATGGTGGGCCATGTGGGGTCATGCAATATAGGATCATTGGTGAGATTAGTCAGATCCAATATGTTGAGGGACACCAAGTATGACATCTGGGGTTGTGGAGGAAGATTAGTTCTAGGCATGGTGGGAATATTTTGTGTGCCTGACCTCGAAAGAGGGTTTTTTCCCACCATGGTGTGAGTGATGTGTGTCCCTGGCCCGTGAGGGGGGCTAGGTGGGGTTGTTCTTCCTCCTGGGGAAGAAGTGTGTCCTCTTCTTCCTTGTACATGAAAGTGGGTGGATGGTTGATCTTGGGAAGTGGACCCAAGTAAATTGGAACCGAACAACGCAAATCCTAAGACAGTAGCACTCACAGAAGTGTGAGAAGGTGGAGCCAATGAGTTGTTAAGATTAGGAACTCCCCCTAGAATGGGAGAGAGATTTAGAAAGCGTTTGGAATGACAAGGATTATGTGGGTCCCCTATGATGTCTGACTAGAAAAGTAGATGTGTGAGAATGGTGATGAGAGAAGATAGATGAACAAGAGCCTTTATAATTTTTGGACTTTCACAATATAATTCACAATCGCATGTAATTTATAAGAGAATCATACATAAATTAATTGATACAGAAGCATATATGTGGGTAGGTGGTTTTTGTCTGCGTGGGAGAACAAAGAAAAACAAATGCTCGTGTCCTAAAATACGTAACGTCCTTCCTCTCAAATAGCACTGGGCCTTCCAATAACAATCAACAGTGGGGTCTGAAGCCACCAGAAGAGGAACTAGTGAAGGATGAAGTAATCAATTATAATGAGGGGTAGAGGATGCATATCTCGAAAGAGCTAGTGATATTTCCCAATATCCACACAAAATCCAATCAAGGTGCAATTGCAGCCCACAATTGCCACCTGGGTAGATGTCCTAAAAATTTGGTCACTAGGTACCTCGGTTAAAGTGCGACATTTAGATTTTCGGCCTTAGAAATGGGTGATAGGCTGGATCTCGTTCAAGAGGTGGGTGCGTCAAGGGGGGATGCACAGAAAAACCGAACCTCAGCCTTCAACCCTTCACGGGTATCTCCCTGCCTTATGGTGTTAGGAACACTTGACTTGAGGGATTTTCAAGTTCCCTATTTGACAACTTCTACTATTTGAAGATGTGAGAACCATATAACGAGGATTTATTTGGATGCCTATCCCCGAGATCCTACCTAGACTAAAAAAATTCTTTTGGCACCTCTTGTGGAGGAAACTTAGTGAGTTTCTAGAAAAAATTTAGATGTGGTTGTTTGAGAGATTGGGGGTGTGAGCCAATCTCGTTGAAATTAAGTGGGAGTGGATAGTTTCGTCAAGAAAAGGGTGGTGTGTTTCAGAATCCCTTTGGAGGAAACTTACTTCAACCTCCACGTTTCGATATGAAAACTTACTTCAACCTCCACGTTTCGAGATGAAAACTATGTGAGTGAGTAGCGACTTTGTGTGTGAACAAGTGAAAGTGTGCCAAATGTTTTAATAAATTAGGTGTCACCTTGCTGCATGTGGACTTCATGTGGTCCTTACAAGTCTTGATTACCTAATTAACTAAATTCCATTGGTACAACCTTGCAAAATTTTAAATTCCCTAGGAAATTAGCATGTGGACATGTGGGTCCTTTCTAATCCTTTAATTCCCTGGTGTGATTTAATCTAAGAAATCTTCAAAACTATCCTAGATTGTGCACATGTGGGCATGTATGGGCCCATTACAAAACCTTTAAACTTCCCTAGTGATTTAATCTAAGAAAGTAAATTTCAACACTATCCTATCTTTATAGCATGTGGGCATGTATGGGCCCATTACAATCTTAAGATGTGTTTGAAAAATAAACTAAGAGGAGTCCCGAGGGGGCTGTTGTCCTCTCTTAAAGATTTTGTTTTTTAAGGGAGTTGAAATTTTCCCTCAATTGCTTTTCTGATTCTCAAGGTCGCTCTATGGCATGAGAGAAGAGCATACTAAATGATTGAGATCTTATTTCTGGTCCCAATGCAAGATTTATATGTGATTTAGAATGATTCCAACTTAACTTTAATCAAGCAAGCCATCCATGTGGCAAAATGAAAGCAAAAAGAGGAAAAATAATAATTTTAACCCCCTAAGTGCCTATGTTTTGACTATCCCTTCATGTGGAGAGGGAATCTAAGTGTGGTGTATATTACAATTTGCATAGAATCAAGCTTAAGAAGGCTATGGGTCCTCCAAAAATCACAAAAACTCTTATAATGTGTGAATTTCTGAGCAGATGCGCGGGTCACAAAGTAGACAGAGGTGCATGTGGCACCAATACACAACTAAAAAACAACCCTTTAGCATAGGTGCACATAATGTGCTGAGAAAAACAATGGGTTGAGCGCACATGCATTGAAGACGCTCCCGTGGGTCCAAAAACCCATGCACTTATGTTACACGACCATTAAGAAAATTTTGAATGAAATTCTCTTAGCTCAGCTTTGAATTTGGCTTTTTGGAGGCAGGCTTGGGCCAGTTATGGTTCCTGCAAGTTAAATAAACAAAAGGAAGAGCTAAAATAACCCAAATGGGGGAGGAAATTGATACCTTTCCCCAGTGGAGTCACCAATTTGTTGCACCCCTTTTGTCACCTAAATGAGCAAAATAAGGATGCTTACAAGCCCAATTGGGTTAGCTAGGCAAGACAATAGTGAAAGAAAGAGTTAGAAATATCAAACATAAGAAGTAAAGAAAGAACTAAGCTAAGAACAATAAAAGAAACTAAACTAGAGTACATAAGAACATTAAAATCGGAAATAAACAACACTCATGCTACTAATGGATAGGATCGTATTAGTGGGAAAACACCAAAGAGAAAGAGAGATATATGGGTCCCCTCTTCCTCCAAGGGAGGGCTGTTGGACCCCCAAATATTGATCTCTTCTTACGAGTAGCAAACTAGAAATGAAATGGTGAAGAGAATCCAAAGCACATTCACTCAAGAGGTGATATGAGTGGCTAAATGAAATGGTGCTGGTATACTCTTGATGAGAAAAGAGGATTATCCAAGAGAATATAAGCAACATAACAATACAAATGAATTCCTTGGAAATATAGTGCACCCATGGCTTCCTTTTATAGCATATATTTGAGGCATTATGCAACCAGTTCTTAGTGTGAAAAAGGGGCCCTTTAGGGCACCCTTAGGTCTTTGACCAACCCCCTAGTTGGATTCAATCGAGATTTGGGTGTCAAATTGACTTGGAAGCTAAACCAAAAGTGGGTGGAAGGCTGATCAATATCATAAATGTGTCGTTCTAATGGGTGTGCAGTTTTTTGCATCCACAATCGCGCATCATGCACATTTCTTGTGTTTCTGGATGGTTCATGTGCGCACGCTCCCTGTGTAGTCTTAGCGCATGCTGATTTTATAACTGGTTGTATATTATTGGACCTTTTGGAAATGAATTTTTGGTCCATGAGTGAACTAATGGGTGTTTTGAAGATTCTATAATCCTGTAACCATTTGCGAATGAAATTCTGGTGATAACAATCACTCCTGAAGAACATCGAGAAGAAATGAAACATGCAACAAGGAAGGCTAGAATGGAAATAATAAACAATTTGGACCCTGAGTCAAGGGAGAAGTTGGCGAAACAAGAATTTCAAGTATTTAGGAAAAATAAACTAAACCAACCCCACCTTTCCATTCCTACAATGACTCAATCAAAGCCTTCAACTTCAAACCTTCCTCCTCCTAAAACACCCAAGATGAAAAAGGAAGACTTGGACTTTGACTTTGAAGGGGTGTTATCCAAAATGCACATGACCATCCCTCTGAAAGAAGTCATTAAGGTGCCATCTATTAAACAAAGATTTGATAAATTCTTCAAAGGGTTGGATGAACCTATGGATCCTCCTATTATGTTACAAGATGATCACTTTAGGGTCCAGTATGATGAATACCCACCCTTCTTCATGACCTTGCTAATGAATAATAAAAGCCTTAAAAATTGCATGTTAGATTCATGGGTCAGTGCTAACATGATGTATCACAAGGTCATGCAAAAATTAGGCCTGAGAGTCACAGGACCTTACATAAATGTGTGCGACTTCGAATCCAAAGCCATACCCACACATGAAGTAGTTGAAAATGTGGAAGTTTTCCTTAAAGAGTACCCTGAGAAAGTAATCCACATTTACATTGTGATAGTAGACGTCTCAAATGTGTGGGGAATGTTTTTGTCTAAGAAATTTTCCTCAATGTTGGGTGGCGCCCTTGAGATGGAGCTCACTTATGTGAATTTACCTTTGAAAAATGGAACAATAGGTCATCTCCGAAATGTGCCAGTGACTAGAACCCGTGTGCAAGAAACAAGTCACCCCATCAAACATAACAAAGCACATGAGCAAGTCATGGGAAATCTTCTTAAATATTCTCCTAAATATGTGCCCTTTTCAAAAAAGGAAGATCATATACAATGGCCCATAAAAGAAATATACCTGCAACTCCTAGACAAGTATAAAGATAGGGAAGCCTGGACCATGAAGTTAATGGGAAAAGATGACATATTGATTCAGCCTTCCCAGCAAGAAGTCTTTACAGTAGAATCCCACCCACCTCCCTCTACACAATACACCAGGGTTGTTCAAAGAATGACCAATTCCAAAATCATAAATTACATAGAGGGGAATGTAGTATGGATGTGGGATACCAATAAAGGGGAGCCTTCTAATGTCAAAGGAAGTACCAAATTTTGGATTGGCCCTTTCAAAGTGGGAAAAAGGTCGGTTAATGACTCTTATTACCTGTCTACATTGGAAGGACGAAGACACACAGTGCCAATCAATGGGAAACTCCTCAAACCCCACCAAGGTGGGGGGAATTGACTTCATAGGTAAGTGCAGGTAAGTAGGCATTCTCGCATTCATGTATTATACCATTTGCATTGCATGTTAGTTTTCTTTCACATTTACATTAATGATTGTTTTATTTCGGTCTATATATATTTATATATGTTGGGTTGGCATTACCACCCCAATTGGTTACTGATGTTGCTATTAAGATCGAGCATGTAAATAGGTTATGCCAGATATGCCAAGGTTCTCATGCACTCTACGGTGAGCACATGTCCCTGAGTTGGAGCCAGATGTTATCCCCCACTCTTAGGGATAATTAGGAGATCATGTCTCAAGGTCCACAAGTCCTAGACATGGAGTACCGAGAGAAGGATTGACTTTAGCATGGCCCTCGAAGGCCCACCCTTTCTTTCTTCCAACACTTTTATCTTGTCAGCAGTAGCAACATCCATCACCATTGGCTTGGTCTTGTGTCAGATATGGTTCTTGCTCCATGAGGTAATTAGTCTGGATATCATGGTATGTGTCACTTTGATCATCAAAACCCTTGAATATGTGCATTTGATTCCTTTTGTTTCTAACAAATGCTTGGATCTTACACTTTCCCACTTGACCATTTCTGGGGGGATTGACAAGATGCCCTAGTAAGCTTGTGTCCTTAGGTTTTGGTTTTCCACTGGGGGGATTTCTAAAAATCCATCGTCCATTCCCTTCACAACACCACTTTTTCATCTTGTTTCCCGCTCACCTATCCCATTCCACTTCTCCGGGCACTGGGTTGACCCTTTTTCAGGATTGTACCTTATCTCATGGGAAGAAGGGGATAAAAGTCTAGAAGGTAAAATCAAGTTGGTAAAAGATAAAATCCTAAAAATAAAGCCTCGAGATGCTTCACCCAGGGATCCCCGAGAAAGAAATAAAAGGCTTCTCAACAAGAAATAAGAGGGACTCGTAAAAACAATAAAACAAGACCTGATCAGAGGATAGAGGGTCTCATCACAAGCCAACCTATTATGTCCATGGGTACCTAGAAGTATGACATTACCACCAGCTGGTTACCACGCCAGGGTAGTGACTCTTGGTTTGCATGGCCAAGAGAAAAGGGGTATCATCACGAGCCAACCTTCTCATTTCTATGAAAGTACTTGTGGGTAACGCTATCACCACTGGTCACCACACCAAGGCAGTGTCCCCTGATTACCCTCTTGAAGAAAAAGCAATAAAATAATAAAGAACAAAGAACAAAAGACACGAATGGGATTGGAAAATATTGCATCCAGGACAAGTGCAACTCACCTTCTACAAAGGCACCCACAGGTAAATCTTTTCACCCTCTGCCCTCATTGTACCCATTTTCTTGGACCTCCCTTATCCATGTCACCCACTTGCATGGCTTAGATGAGGTCTCTTCCAGTAATTTTCCTCTTCTAGTGGAAACTTGTTGAAGGAAGGCATTTTTGGATTCATATTGGCATTTCTTGGAATTTTCTTGATGGAAGGTATCACAAATAGGGTTTGCTATGATGTTTCTTGGTGAAATGTAAGTGAATTTGTGAAAAACTTCTTGAATGAATGGTTGTATTGTTATTTCTTGCATTTAATGTTATAAATTTGTTGCATAAACCCTAGGTGACAAGCACACATCATTGGTTCTTGTCTCATGTCCATGTCAAGAATTTTTTCCATTATTTGAAGAGAGAAAGAGCCTAGCCGTATCTACACTCTTCTCTACCTCTTCATTTCTAGCCATTTTATTTTCTGAGCTAAGAAGGAGAAAATGTCTCAAGGCCTAGTTCCCCTACACCTTGAAGAGCAATTTTTCCCCTAGGGTTTGAGGTAAATCCTTGCCATAGCAACACGTTTCCTTATAAACCCTCTTGTCTTAGTTTTATTCTATCTTCTCAGCTAGCCATCATTTCCATTGAGTTAAGGAAGGAGGAGAGAGAATCGAGGCCTAGTTCCCCTACACCAATGTGAGCCTCTCTCCCCTAGTGTTTTGACTTTGAGGCCTCGCCCCAACAACACTTCAAAGATTCACCTTCTAGTCCTTAGTCGTACTATATTTTGATCCTTTATCTCCCGCGTCCTCTACTTTTGACTCCATTAACCCTAAGGCACTGATCTAAAGACTTCTTGACTTGAGTAAACTTGATCACAAAACCACTCTCAATACTTTGAATGAAACCCTAATTACTCTAACCCTAGCTTAATACTAATCCTACTAACTAAGTGTTGCCATCATCTCTTGCTATTAACACCCTTTTGCAGCTAATCGTTCCATTTATGAGCAATTGTATGGTTATTTTATGGCATTGTTTAATGAAGTGTTGACTGGTTACATTGAATGCCACGTTTTCCTGATATTTATTGAAGAAGTGACATTATATATCATTGCTACTTTTATAAACATTGACTTCATCAATATTTATTATTCAATTGTTCATATATCAGATATTCATTGATTTATATGAAGTACTAACCAAGCAAGCAAGCTTGCACATGCAATTTTATTGTTTCTTTGTTCTCGGGCAAGGCTACTTCTAGCTATATTTTTGGGGCTATAAGCCAGACTTTCTGATTAGGTGGTGACTTGTGAGAGGGATTACTATCACTTTTCTCGGCTAAATCCTTTTCCCTTCTCAAAACCTCAAGTTACTGGGGACATCTTCCCCGGGCTTTACCTTCCTAAATAGAAAGAACATTCCAATCGAGGTGAAAGTGGGTGGGATTGGTTCTAGTTACACGAGTTTGCCTCTCCACTATCTAGCCTTTTATCCTTGCTACAAGATGTGCGATAACAGGGACAACACAGATTATTAGATTTATTCACACTGCATATAAAACCCTAAGAACATATCAATGCAATAACAATGAAAAAATATACATCACACTTAGCATAAAAAGTGAGATCTAACACATTCAACATAAAAAAATCACTAAGAATTCATAGATCTATCTATCATTCATAACATTAAATGCACTAAGAAAATTCAGTGCATAAACATTACAACACAAAGCAAACCATCAAAACATGATATACGTGGTTCACCCCAGTGTGGGGCTATTTCCACCAACTGCTTCTTCTTCTTTTATTCTGCTTCAATCTGCAAGATACCAGATATATAAAATATGCAGAACAGAAATAAAATGCTAGAAATGGCAGAATAACAGTAAAATATCCAGCATAATCTTCACAATACACATAAATGATATACTAAATAGCAATAGAAAAAGCACTTTGATTCAGAAAGCAATGTTCATAGGCCTCTTCGAGGGGGCAAACTCTAGTCGAGCAGTGCTCTGTTACAATAATCTCCAAGCTAGGGTTCTCATACCCTCGACCCTTATTTATACTAAATATGTCTATTAAGAGAAGCATCTAGAGGAAGATCCTTCTAGCAGCGAAAGATTTTATTAGGTCTTCTTACATCCGCCTTATTCTATTTTATTGAAAGGCCTTATTAATATTGACCTTTATTACATCCAAATACATTGATCTACCTATGTGCGGGTTAGGACCTTAACATGTCTGCCCGCTTAAAAACAACCTTGTCCTCAAGGCTTGAGATGTGGAAATTGCTGCAGAATGGTGGCTGGTTCCCAAGTGACATCTGTTGGAGTCATATCTTTCCACTGTAATAGCACTTTCTTGATGGTTCTCACGTAGGTGACACTCACGCTGGTCCAAAACTACTTCTGGCTATAGCCAAATGGATCCTTCTTTATCTAACTCTGGAAGGTTGGTTTGAATTTGGCACCTGGTTCCAATCACCTTCTTCAAGCATGAAACATGAAAAACAGGATGTAGCTTCGACTGACTAGGCAGAGCTAACTGATATGCGACTTGTCCCACACGCTTGAGAACTATGTAAGGGCCATAGAATTTGGGTGCTAGCTTCCAACAATGCTTGTCCTTGAGGGAAGTTTGCTTATATGGTTGCAATCTCAAAAACACCTGATCCCCTTCTGCAAATTGACGTTCAGAGCAACCTTGATCTTCTTGCTGCTTCATTCTATTCTGTGCCATGACCAAGTTCTCTTTAAGGGTACGAAGGATATCCTCTCAGACTGTAAGTGTTTGGTCAACTGCCTGGACCTTTGAGGTACCTGGTAAGTATGAGAGAACTGAAGGTGGCTTCTATCCATGTACTTCTTCAAAAGGAGTCATGCGAGTGGCTGTATGGTATGTAGTGTTGTACCACCATTCGGCGAGGGGTATCCATTGAGCCCACTGGTGTTGTTTTTCAGGGGAAAAACACCTCAGATATGTTTCCAGGCACTTATTGACGACTTCTGTTTGACCATCTGTTTGGGGATGATAAGCTGAGCTGAGATGCAATTGTGTGCCTTGTAGCTTAAACAACTCTTGCCAAAAATTGCTTGTGAAAGTTGGGTCTCTTTCAAAAACAATAGAGTGCGGCATGCCATGAAGCTTGAAGACCTAGTCCATGAAAATTTGAGCCACCGTGGATGCAGTAAATGGGTGGGGAAGAGCACAAAAATGAGCATACTTGGAAAGGCGATCCACCACCACCATTATGACTAATTTATTCCCCGATTTGGGTAAGCCTGTAATCAAGTCCATAGAGATATCCTTCCAAATAGTAGGGGGAATCGGAAGCGGTTGGAGGGTACTTGGAGATTTGAATGTTTCTCCCTTGTTGCGTTGACACACCTCACATTCAATGACAAACTTACAGATGTCCTGTTTCATACCCTCCCAGAAAAAAGAACGTTTGACTCGGTCATATGTTTTGGTGAACCCTGAATGCCCCGCTGTGAGTGTCGCATGAAGCTCAGAAAGCACCGTGGATTTGAGCTTGGATTGTTTACTTAAATACAAGTGACCTTTGTATTGAAGCTTATCCTAGAGCCAAGAGTACCCTAGGGGAGCCGGAGCCTTGTTCTGTAGTTGCTGGATCAGATGCAAAATTTTGGGATCTTGAAGCCATTCCTGGCACACAGCTTGGAGCCAATCAGGTACAATGAAGGAAAGAGAAAAAAGGGAGCCTTCATATTCATATTTCCGGGACAGTGCATCCGCCATGACATTGTCTTTTCCCTTCTTGTAAATGATCTCATAATCATATCCAAAGAGCTTAGTCACCCATTTTTGTTGTTCCTGGGAGGAAATGCGTTGTTCCAGAAAGTACTTGAGGC
>ML776556.1:22432-89011 GCA_009831015.1 Picea engelmannii | reverse complement strand
CCCTTATTTATACTAAATATGTCTATTAAGAGAAGCATCTAGAGGAAGATCCTTCTAGAAGCAGAAGCTTCTATTAGGTCTTCTTACATCCGCCTTATTCTATTTTTTTGAAAGGCCTTATTAATATTGACCTTTATTACATCTGAATACATTGATCTACCTATGTGTGGGTTAGGACCTTAACACAATCTCTTACATTCATTTGCTCTTGTGCACTAAGCCATAGAGCCAAGCTTCACACTTGACATGTGATCTGCACATTAAGCACCAAATCCACCTTCCCAAAACCAGTTCAAGGCACAGATCCAACTCCTCTATTACACACAAAGTCTTACATACACAGTGTGTTGCACAAAGAAACTCAGAACTACTTGCCTCTTGCACTTAGCTACTTACATTGATTTTTAGCACTAAGCTTCCGCACTTTCTACATTACATTCCTTCCTATATATACTTTTACATCCCTTACAAAAATGCCTAATCATGGGTAAACTCATGGGCCGACATCCCAAAACCCTAATACAAAAACCCTAATGAACCCCTTGCTGGGTCCACAAAATAAGTGAGATCCCACGATCTTAGCTTCACTTGGGTGCTCCATCTTTGACCAGCTTGTCGATGTCCAACATTGGTCAAACTCGATCAATGTTTCCATAAAACTTGGTCGAGGGCCAAAAAACCACAAGTATCAGACATGGAGTGCCAAGAATCAGATTGACTCGCAAATCCCTCCTATCTTAACTTGCACCATCGATCATAACCAATAGTAGAGAAACATCCATCACGCTGAACTGGCCCCAAAGGAAAACACGTCTTTCTTCATGAGGTGATAACTTTGATTTCATGATAAGTGTCACTTTAATAATTGAATCATTTGAATATGTTGCAAATAATCCTTTCTTGATTACAAAATGTTTTCTTTGAAATTATATGCTTTGCCTTATTTAAACTTGGTGGGTGTGATCACGTCCTAGTAAGTTGATCACCCTCTAGAATGGGGTTCTACTGGGGGGTTACTTGAAGAGTCATTGTACCATTCCCAATCATACCTATCATTTTCCATACTTCTTCCATTTCGTCTCCTAATCTTTTGGGTTTTCGGGCTTATTGACCCAAGAAGGGCATGTACCTCATTTCATGGGAAGAATGGGCCATTAGGCTCGGAGGTGCCCTAGAAAAAACATCACGCCTTAAAATATTTCCCTAGGATCCATAGAAAAATGAAATGCTTCTCAAAAAGTGATGGACCCATAAAATAAATAACTAACTAATAAATCATGCAAACCAAGGTAGAGCATATGTGGGCTATGCATTTCATTTTAGTGCCCCTTATTGTTTTCAACTTGGAAAAACATGCAAACCAAGGTAGAGTGTATGTGGGATATGTATTTGATTTTAGTGCCCCTTATTGTCTTCAACTTGGAAACACATGCAAAACAAATGGCTAATAAAGGGCTTGGAAAAATATTCTTTAAAAACAAAAAGAGGAAAAGGATGTGGCTAGCCCTCAACAAAGGCACCCATAAATGAGACAATAGAGACCTTGTATGTCATGAAACCCCATCCCCAGAAGTCTTACCACACACCACCTCATACTCACACGTGACTTAGATAGGTTTCCCTTGGGAAACACCTTTGACTTTGGGATTGGCTGACCCAATAGGATGCCTTGAAACTCCTCCCACGCCTAAATTAGACAAATTGTATAAGATCTTTGAGCATTTGTTTAGTTTGAAAAGGGGGGTTCAATGCACATGTTTGGTGGTTCCATAATTAAATGTGGCTTACTTGGCATGATTCTCGTGACTTATGGACCCTTGGAGGGCACATCTGTTGTCTTTGCAGTACCTTTCCCAGTGGATATGTATTCATGAGGAGATGATTATGTTCGGACCTTCATGAGGGATTTGTATCCTAAGGATGGGTGATAGAACCCACATCTTGGGAAATCTTGTGATAACCATTTTCACATTGAAGAAGGAGGTCATTTCCTTTGGAGGAATTTTGGCATGGCTAGAAGATGAACTCCCACCTCTTTCCACCTAGACGTTAGCCTTTAGAGGCTTGGACATCAACCACTTAGCTCATGACATCATGGAGGAGACTAGGGTTTGATGGAGGAGGGTTATGATGTGATGTTTTGTAACAGTTGGCATGATGGCTGGATTTTGAAGGCCTAGCATTGCACACTTTCAGCTCAACTTCACCTTGATGGAGCATAACGTCACCCTAGAAGGGATGACATCACCCTTTTTAGGGTTACTTTATGTAAAATTTAAATTTTGTAATTATAAGGGAAAATTCTTGAGGTCAGCCCTATTATATTTTAAAGTTGACATTTTAGGCCAAGGAGGTGATATAAATACACCTCTTGGAATTTCATTTTTAACGTAACTCTTCCTCACATAAGAGGATTTAAGTTTTAAATTTTTGCCCTATTTGGCAAATTGACTCTTTTACATGGTGCACTATCTCTTGGAGAGCAAGTCTGGTGTTTCTTGGCTCATATATGGTGAAATTTTCTGCAACTAGGGTTTTATGCTTGATTATTCTTTGTGAAGTAAGTAAAATCTGCAATTTCATTTCATGCTTTGGATGTTTATGGTAAACTTTACTTGTTCATATTGAAGATTATGAGATTGTTTGTCTAAAACCCTAAGAGAAGGAACATAAGATATAGGAGAAAAATGTACAAATGATGCATTTTTCTTGAGAGAATCTATCTCATTTGAATCCAAACCTCATCCCAAAATGAAAATAGTCGTTGACGTTGAACATGCCATGCCCATGATCAAATCCCTATCTCCCAATGGTTGTGTTTGTAGGATGAAGATTATGAAACCTCTCATATCTATTTTCAATAGTAAAAGGATGTGAATAGCCTTGCATTTTCCACCTTCTAGAGCTCAACAAAATGGTCAAAAATCCAATCCCATAACTGAACTGATTGTAGCAGATATTTTGAATTTAAAATTCTTAAGGTACATACAATCATTAGTTCCCTTTTTTCTTTTCACATGACCCAAAATATAGACTACCCTTAACTATATCTTTATCAGTTTCCAAAACAAATTGCTTCATGACTAAACAAATCCTCATGGCATAGTCATCTCTAGCATACATAAACCTCATCAACGTTGCATATTTAATATGGTCTCAAAGGAATTGTATTCATCTAAGATATCTATAGTCCCCATGGTTAAACCACTCACATTCTCTTTACTAGTTTAAGTTCATGAGCATACTTTTTTTGAGCTTTGCAAACATGACAACCCAAATCAAAATATTCTAAGTTGCATATGAACAAGCAGTGGAAGTATACAAAATTGCATACTTGAATTATCATGAGTTTTAACGTGGGGCACTACTTGACAAGCAATCTCATTCTCTTAACAAGGACAATTGTATTAAATTAAATGGTGAACATTCACATAATCCCCTAGCAACTTCTAAAGTGACAATTTGACCAAGTGGATGGTGTCTCTGTAGAATTTTTATTACAAATTATGTATTTCCTGGATTCTCCTGATCTAACAATTATATGCCACTATTAAATACATAATCGCTTCTACAAATATTCTTGTGGAATTTAAAACACAATCTCCAATTGCAATATCAAGAAGAAATATCAATCACACATAACACAGATGTTTTACTGGGAAAGCATAAAGCTAAAAACCCCACTATCATATATTATGTATATATCATGGATCATGAAACAATCTCATACAAAAATATAATCCAAGAGATCTCAGTACGATATACAATCGTCTCACACTGTCATACAAAAATTGACAAATTCATGTGCCAATTTTTTGCCTCCAGACAACTTGCCTCCTCTGTGCAATCCCTGCTAATGGAAATCCCTACAATGAATGAATTCCTCTTGCCTAAGATGCACATTCCTCATGGGCACATCCAATATTTGTGTGGTTGCATGAGTGCACTCACTAATGTCACAACTGATAGTCAAACTGTCCCTTTCACATGTTATCTCAACTAGGTCTCCACTGGATCTGACATGCATGTAGTTAACAGTGGTAAATATTCAGTTGCATGTGAGACCATTGATTGTGAATTAATTAATAATTAATTCACTGATCTCTCACTAGTGTAAGTTCAGTTACCACTAGTACAACTGAGCTTAACTCACTTAACTAAGTTAAATTACTTTACAACTCACATAACTACACATTCAACTCTGTTAGAACTTCAAATCACTCGGTTACAACTAATTCGACTTGCATGTCCCACCAACCAACCTTTGAACTCGAATTTCCTATAGCTAACTGATTTTCCACTTCAGTTAACTATTTCCAAGTACTCATTGAGTATAGATTAATATTTATTGTCAAACTGTTATTAAGGGATAATAATAGTCGACATACATCTATAATTAGAATTCGCTCGCCATATATAAATAGACATCATCTATAAATAGAAATTTCTCATCATCTAAAAATAGACTTCCACCTAAAAATAGCTTAAGGCTCCATCCTAGTGTAGGTACATAATTTTCACTAGGATCTTCTTGTTGAATCTCAACAGTCTCTTGTGTTAACTTTTAATAATATAATTATTAAAACAATAATGAGTATTATTTGATCATTAGTTTCATCTCTTTAAATGTATTTCACCCACAACCCCATCATCTCAAACTTCTATGCCACTGTTTTCTCGTCATTTTGAGATTTACAATATGGAGTATCAAATGTGTTCATTCCAAATAATTATTTACAATCTCCATGTGGTTATGGAATTAAACCCAATGTCTTTTGTTAATTTGTTAATATGGATTGAAGAAATTGAGTAAAAATAACATGCTTTTGGTAGTAAATGAGATGGAAGAAACACAAGTAAATTTGGGTCATTTCCCAATGACACTTTTGACATAATCTTGACGTATGGTTGTTGGGATCTCGAAAAAACCCACCCCCCCCAAATGTTGATTCTGATAACATATCACTTCCAATAGATACCTTGGGCATCTCACTTCCGACGTATCTAACATACATGTGTTGTCGAAGGCCCAATACAATAGTGACGTAAATGGTCATCTCACTTCCGATGTTTTCGTTCATCGGAAGTGAGATGAACGAGTGAAACTATTGTTCGACTAATTTTCCATATCGACCACATTTCATTTGTCAGAAGTCAAAGGGTATAGAGACTATTTTCCGACAAAGAATCTATATCAGAAATGTTTCATTCATTGAAAGTGCGATGAAATATAAACTATTTGTCGACGAAGTTTCTATATCAGCCACGTTTCATTCGTTGGAAGTGAGATGATATAGAAACTATATTTGTTAGAATTCAGATGACATAGAATCTACTCATCGGTGGATTTTCTATATCGTCCATGTTTTAGTTCTTTGGAAGTGAGACAAGGGGGGGGTCGAAAGACTGATGCGCTGTAAGTGTTTAAAAAAAAAATGTTGCATGCACAAAAATGTTGCACTAGCAGCGTGTAGAGAAGTTACAAGAAGACCGATGCATGAACAAAAATGTTGCACTAGTAGCTTGTAGAGAAGTTGCAAGAAGATTTGGCATCCAAGCAGGAGTTGTTGTCATACATACGAAATATTGAACTTACATGTTTCAATTGGAAAAATGTCGTAGAACTTCCTAAAACTACAGATTATGATTAAAACACCTAAAATACTAATAACTAAAAAAAACATAGAAATTAGAAGAATATGTGGTCATTGGTGGGCTTACATTTGATGGAACATAATCTTGATTTCCGATTTCCATGTCCTCAACCAGTTGGTGCACAATATCCTCTTCCTTTAACTCCCCTTGGGTTGCGTTCATTGACATTCGCTGATTGAATTTTTTGTGTCATAAACACATGAGATTCACTTTTCTTCTAGCTGCATATTTGATATATACATATTTGTTGTAGTGTCTCTTCTAATAAGTAATTTGTAGGTGATTTAGAGACTTTGCAACAAAAATCTTAGGTCTACTTGGTGAGGTTGAATTATTCATTGCACTTAATAAAATATGTTGGTTATTCTTTTTGGGCCCTCTTCTGATAATGCACATATTATATGCTCATACCAATGAATTCACAACTGCTCAACATCCTCCTTGTGATCCTATATGGGTGATGGTTCTAGCAATGCATCTAATTGCAGGTTGGTATAATATGTTTCTTAACCAACAACCCATTCAGGGGATGATGATTTGTCCTTCAACTTGATTCTCTCTCACTCTATTTTCCTAGGATAACCCTATTTATAGCTAGGATCTCCTATCTTATATTGAACACGTTGATACATTTAGTACCTCTCCCATACAATATAATCATTCTCTTTCATATATGATTGGGGTCATGAACTATTCTATAGGCATAAGAATGATCCATATTCTTCAGCTGAATATCTCATTGTTGGAATTAAGTTTATCTCTAGGGAATCTGAAGTAAAGGATGGTGGCTTAAGGGCTTCCGAAATGGAAAGATAGTAGAAAAATGACATCTAGAAAGCAAGGCTATAACTTGAAATTTGTGGGGGGCATACAAAAAACTACATGCATTAGGTAGACGAGCCAGTGAATTTGAGATACCAGACACTCCAAGCTCTAAGATTGGGTCATCTGGGATTTCAACACACCCTTAAACCACTACACACCACCATCCTTGTCAATGGGATCCATGTGGAACAATTCCTATGGACAGGTTTGTGGGTTTATACCACTGAATAAGTCCAATAACAGAGTGGCTCCAAACAATGAGGGTGTTTGTTAAAGGTTTTTGTGTCTCACAAACTGTAGAAATTTTAATACAAATTATGTATTGCTTGGATTCTCCTGATCTTAAAATTATATGCCACTGTTAAATACATAATCGCTTCTACAAATATTCTTGCGGAATTTAAAACACGATCCCTAATTGCAATATCAGGAAGAAAGATCAATCACACATAACACAGATGTTTTACTGGGAAAGCATAAAGCTAAAAACCCCACTATCATATATTATGTATATATCATGGATCATAAAAAAATCTCATAAAAAACTCTAATCCAAGATCTCTCAGTATAATATACAAGCGTCTCACACTATCATACAAAAATCAACAAATACATGTGCCAATTATCTGCCTCCAGACAACCTGCCTCCTTTGCGCAATCCTTGCAATGGAAAACCTGCAAAAATGATTCCCTCTTGCCTAGGCTGTGCAATTATCATGGGCACATCCACTGTGTGTGTGGTTTCATGAGTGCACTCACTAATGTCACAATTGATAGTCAAATTGTCCCTTTCACTTGTTATCTCAACTGGGTCTCCACTGGATCTGACATGCATGTAGTTAACAGTGGTAAATATTCAGTGGCATGTGAGATCACTCATTGTGAATTAATTAATAATTAATTCACTGATCTCTCACTAGTTTATGTTCATTTACAATTAGTAAAACTGAGCATAACTCACTTAACTGAGTTAAACTACTTCACAACTCACATAACTACACATCCAACTCTGTTACAACTAATTCAACTTGCATGTCCCACCAATCAACCTTTGAACTCAAATTTCCTATAGCTAACTGATTTGCCACTTCAATTAACTATTTCTAAGTGCTCATTGAGAATCGATTAATATTTATTGTCCAACTATTATTAAGGGATAATAATAGTCGATATACATCTATAAATAGAATTCACTCACCATCTATAAATAGACATCATCTATAAATAGAATTTGCTCATCATCTAAAAATAGACTTCCACCTAAAAATAGCCTGAGGCTCCATCCTAGTGTAGGTGCATAATTTTCACTAGGATCTTCTTGTTGAATCTCAACACTCCCTCTCAACAAGAAAGGGATTATCCTTCACCCCAATCTTGTCTCTATGGTATTCAAATTTTCTCCTAGTGAGTGCCTTCGTCAGAATGTTTGCATCCAGATATTCCGTAGGAATGTACTGAAGCAACATGATCTTCCCCCGCACACAATATATGATATGATGATACTGGATAGCTATATTCTTAGATTTATCATGAAACACAGGATTAATCGAGAGTTTAATGCAACTCTAATTATCACAATGAATCACTGTCGGATCTAAATGAGAACCAAACAAACCAACCAAGATCTTTCTCATCCACATAGCCTCACATGCATCTTGCCTCGCTTCCATGTATTTTTCTTCCACTGAACTGAGTGCCACAGATATCTACTTTCTGTTGTACCAAGAAACAGTTGTATATTCAATACTAAAGATCCCCCCTGATGTGCTCTTTCTGTTTGTTGGGCTGCCCGCTTAATCTGCATCCGTGAAGCCATGCAAATTCACCTCATCCATCTATCTGTACCATCAACCATACTCAAATGTGCCCCTCAGGTATCTCAGGACATGCTTACCTTCCTTCCAAAAGATCTTGGTAGGCTTAACCATCGCTTGACTCAGCTGTTTAACCACATAGAAAATGTCTGGTCTCGTGTTCACTAGATACATTAGAGAACCCACTAACTGTAGATAGAAAGTAGCATCCACTACCTCTCCAGAAGTAGCATCCTCTTTCCTCTAGTTTCCTGGAAAAGGAGTATCCATGGGTTTTCAGCCCTCCAAGTGAAACTTACCCAGTATCTCCCTTTCATACTTTCCTTGAGACACAAAACGTTCACCATCTCGTTGCCATATTTCTAATCAAAGGAAATAATGAAGGAGGCCCAAATCCTTCATCTTGAAATCCTTTGCAAGGTCCTCCTTGCATGAGTGTATCAAATGCTCATCATCAGTCAGTATTAAATCATCAACATAAAGAACAATGATTAAAATCTTACCCTTGTAGATCCATATCGAACCTACCACTTATTTGTTGACCGGTCTTGTGACAATTTCCCATGCATTGTTTTTGACAATGGAGTCATACTCCTCCACCATTGCATCAACCCAATTGGGATCTTGCACTTATTCCTGAAAGGAAGATGGTTCAATCACAATACATTTCCTCATGAGAGCCATGTATCCAGTAAATAGATTAGGAGACTATCTCTGTCTGTGTTGTGAAGTAGGGGCTCCTACATTCTGTGCAACATCTAGTCTCAATCTATCAGCTTCTGTGGTGTGATTTTTTCCATTTTTGATGGATGGATCTACATGAGTGGCTTCCTCCACTCCATGAACCTCCTCATGTGGCTGATCCACATATTGAGACTCATCTTTGGGAACCATCAGTTCCTTCTCTACATGCAAGTCTAGTTCCCTCTCGATCAACAACCGCATGGCTTTCCCCTCATCGAATTTTATATCCCGTCACATAACAATAATATTACTGTTAGGAAATACACATGATAATTATGGGGTGTTTCTGTGTACCCCACAAATATCCCAACTTTAGCAGTCGGCTCCAGCTTCTTCTTGGTGTTCTTGGTCACATGCACATAAACAAATGAGCCAAAAATCTTAAAATGAGAAACATCAAGTTTCTTACCAGAGAAAGCTTCTTCAAGTGTAATCATGCCAAGTACTCTATGAGGACAATGGTTTTGCACATTAACCATAGTGTTGCATGCTTCCTCCCACAAATGCATTGGTAGTCCCTGATGATGCAACATCGCTTGTGTTGCACCCACGATCGTTCTGTTCTTCCTCTCTGTGACCCCATTTTGCTGTGGGTTATTAGGCCCTATGAGTTCTATTTGAATTCCTTCTTTGCTACAGAAGTCTTTGAATTCGTTAGAGATGTATTCTCCACCATTATTGCTCCTCAGAGCTTTCACTTGCTTCCCTGACTCTTTCTCCACCAATGCTTTAAAATCATGAAACTTTGAGAATGTTTGATCCTTCTTTTGCATGAAGAAGATCCAACATTTACGAGAAAAGTCATTAACAAAAATAACATAATACTTATGTTTTTATATTGAAGCAACAGAGAATGGTCCACACACTTATGTGTGAATTATCTCCAGGATCACTGAAGCATGATTCTCCTTTTCAAGAAAGGTGGACTTTACATACTTCCCCATGGTGCAACCCTTGCACTTATCTAACTGATCAAGTTTTCCCATTGTAAGTCTAGTAGATATTTGCTACATGATTTTCAAGGCTCCATGATGAATATGGCCCAATCACTTGTGCCATAATTCACCCTCATCTCGGCTCACCACTTTTTCTTCCTTTCCCATCATGGTGGCACAACCATCTACCTCCATCTTGTAGATATTTTTAACTCGAATACCTATCTTCTTGACCTAACCCGTTGTTTTATGTCGTAGGAAGGATTTTCCATCGTTGAAAACAACATCATAGCCTTTGTCCTCCAAAATTGCGACTGAGACTAATTTTTTCTTCAGACTTGGAACATGCATAACATCTTTCAATTGAAATGGTTTACCTGAATCCCTTTGAAATGTAATGGTACCAATTCCAGTCGCACTGTGTCGTCCATCGTCACCCATCTCTATATGCATTTTGAGATCTCTCTCCTCCAAGTCACTGAAAATATCCTTATCTCCCGTCATGTGGAAGGAAGCGCCACTATCCAAATACCACACCAATCCCAATGCACTTGACGCCATGCATACAATCAAGGAGATGTCAAGTTCAAATTGCGAGGCAAGGGTCTCACCAGTTGCATCTCCAACAACATTCTTGTTCTTCTTCTTCTGCAAACAGTTAGTAGTGATATGCCCATGTTTGTGACAGTTAAAACACTTCACTTTGGACAAATCCAACTTCTTTCCTTTAGACTCAGATTTTGAATGGAATTTCTTCCCCTTCCCTTTCCTTGCCTTGGTATCCAAAGAAAAATCCTCTTCATCATCATTCTTTGATGAAGAGCCATCTCTAGTGTTCTGCCTGAACTCCTCCTGCACTAGATCCGACCATAGTCATTCCCAATCTGGAAATTTTTCCCTTCCATTGACCGAGTATTGATAATTGTGCCAACTCTTGGGAAGTCCTAGGAGATCCAAGCTCACCAAATCATCATCAACAACTATTATTCCCAAACTCCCCATCTCATCCCGACATTGGACAAACTTCATGAGATATTTTGGAATGGAGTTGCCCTTCTCCATCTTAATCTTCCTGAGTTTATCTTTAAGAACCAATTTCCTATGGTCGCTGCTGTTTTGATATAGATTCGCTAAAGTATTCCACATTTCATATGGTGTGAATTTCCCATGGATTCTTGAGATAATGTGGTCTCATACTCCCTCCAACAGGATCCTCCTCACCTTTGCCACTTTCTTTTTCCATGCATCAAGTTTTGCAACGTCTACAACATCTGGCTTAGGAACATCTTTGTCAATGAATTTCTTCAATCCATTGTCTTCGAGTACTGCCTCCATCCTATCCTTCCAAGAAATTTAGTTCGAGCTGCCCTCGAGTGCATACTCTAACCTCAAGCCATTGAAATCCATTTTAATCTTGAATCAGCTGTAGCACCAAGAAAGTCTTTCTACAAATTCAAATTTTATCCAATCACAAACTCAACTTCTGCAAATCTTCTACACTCTGATACCATGTAGAAATTTTAATACAAATTATGTATTGCCTGGATTCTCCTGATCTAAAAATTATATGCCACTGTTAAATACATAATTGCTTCTACAATATCTTGCGAAATTTAAAACACGATCGCCAATTGAAATATCAAGAAGAAAGATCAATCACACATAACACAGATGTTTTACCAGGAAAGCATAAAGCTAAAAACCCCACTATCATATATTATGTATATATCATGGATCATGAAACAATCTCATACAAAAATCTAATCCAAGAGCTCTCAGTACAATATACAATTTGTCACACTGTCATACAGAAATAAGCAAATACATGTGCCAATTCTCTGTCTCTAGACAACCTGCCTCCTCTGCACAATCCATGCAATGGAAAACCTTCAAAAATGATTCCCTCTTGCCTAGGTTGTGCAATCCTCATGGTCACATCCACTGTGTGTATGGTTGCATGAATGCACTTACTAATGTCACAATTGATAGTCAAATTGTCCCTTTCACTTGTTATCTCAATTGGGTCTCCACTGGATCTGATATGCATGTAGTTAACAGTGGTAAATATTCAGTTGCATGTGAGATCAATGATTGTGAATTAATTAATAATTAATTCACTGATCTCTCACTAGTTTATGTTCAGTTGCAACTAGTACAACTGAGATTAACTCACTTAACTGAGTTAAACTACTTTACAACTCACATAACTACACATTCAACCTTTTTACAACTTCAAATCACTCAATTACAACTAATTCGACTTGCATGTCCCACCGGTCAACCTTTGAACTCGATTTTCCTATAGCTAGATGATTTTCCACTTCAGTTAACTATTTCCAAGTGCTCATTAAGAATAGATTAATATTTATTGTCCAACTACTATTAAGGGATAATAATATTCAACATACATATATAAATATAATTCGATCACCATCTATAAATAGAATTTTCTCATCATCTAAAAATAGATTTCCACCTAAAAATAGCCTGAGGATCAATCCTAGTGTAGGTTCATAATTTTCACTAGGATCTTCTTGTTGAATCTCAACACAAACCTATTAAAGAATCATTTTAGAAAGCATGATACAAAAAAAAATGAAATGGTAGTATCATTCGATAGAGTTCAAGCTGGTCACATTGTCTACTCCACACCCACATTTGATGGTTAAGTAACATCCAAAATGCTCCACAGGAAAAATAGAGGAGCATAGACAAATCTTGCCTATGTATCTCGAGGCACTGCACAATTTGTAAGAAACTTTACATCAGAGGCACACCATCTAAGGAAACAAGAAGAGTCCCAATGATGCATTACAAGCACACATAAAATAACTCTAGGATGGGCTAGAAGTACACATGGTGGAGGGTATAGTAAAATTATTCAAGTATCGATGTGCCATCTTCTTATAATCTTGGCCATTTGAAACATGAGGGATTCAAAAAATACTGGCAGTTGTATAATACATGGTACAATGGTATGCATCTCACTTCTTCCACTTCACATAGTACTTTGTAATAGGTATTTTGGCAGCAACATTGTCAATGTCAGTGCAAAGGGATTTAATTGCTCTACTCTGCCATAAGGGGTATACTAGCCATACAATGATTACATAGGCAGGCTGCAGCTCAATCCAAGGGAAAATATTCATGTTCAAGTCACATCCGTGGGATGCAATCATCAATCATTAGAACTCAATGGAAGAATTCCAAATACTGCACTGCACTTAATTGGTTTAGAAAATGCATACTAAGGATTCAAAGTTTAATTAAAAAGAAAACTTCAAAATTCTTAATGATTTATTGTAAAGATTGATGCCTATAATAGTGACATATATAACATCCATTTCCAGAAATAAAGAATACTGCTTATTATCCATTCCTATAGAGAAAAGAAAAAAGTATCCCAAATCTGATAAATATATGACAAATCCAACCATAGAGTGTAAACCATACTCCAATCAGATTACAATGCCTTTAAAAAAAAATACAAATTTGCCATGCACACACAAAAATTTTGCACTAGTTGCCTATAGGGAAGTTGCAAGAAGAGTTGGAAGCCAAGGAGGAGTTTTTTTCGTATATAATATGGTACTATCTCACCACCAAGGGATTCACTAATCAACTAATAGGGTATGGTGATATTCTCCACACCAATGTTAGATTCCCCCCCAATAATGCAATATGTTTTTTCCAATGAAATATAAAGGGTGTCATGGATATTAACTTAGGTCAGGGATGGCATTGGCCATATAATGTGACATGGTGTTCCACCTTTTGATAGGTGGTGGAGGCTCAATAGTTAATTCAAGAGGATGCATCTCACCAATATTCCTCCAATGGACTTGTTATCGACTATCCTAAAGATAACTAAGGAGATTATGTCTCGAGGTCCACAGGTCCTAGACATGGAGTACCGAGAGACATATGAATTGAGATTGGCCCCGGAGGGCCCATATTTTCTTCAGCGCCTCCTATCTATCAACAACAACAAAATCCATCCCATCAGCCTTATTATGAAGTAACAATGGATGTTTCTCCATGAGGTAATGAGTTCGGATATCATGGTATGTGTCACTCTGATTTTCAAAGCATTTGAATATGTGCATTGAACTCTCTTTTGTTTCATGAAGTTTACTTGGAAATTATGTTCTTTGAATTGTCCATACCTGGGGGGGATGACAGAGTGCCCTAGTAAGTTGGTTCCCTTAGGAATGAGTTTCCATTGGGTGGGTCTATGAAAGGTCATCATCCATTCCTTCCATACTTACCACTTTTCATCATTGTCCCTCTCATATTTCCCTTACCTTGGTTTAGGCATTGGGTTTTCCAAACTAATAAGTGTTGTACCTTGCCTTGTGGGAATAAGGGGCTAAAGGCCCAGAGGGTAAATTTCACACACCCATTACGGGGACTAGAATTTTTTTCCTTTTTATCGAGGGACAGAATCGATGACTCCTTACAGGGTCCTAGCGTAGGCTAGCTCTACCTATTGAAGCCTTCACTAAACCAATCCACTGGGTCTTTCATTGAAAACCCGTCAACTCGAGCACCAAGAACGTGCTTCACCTCCCTGTGATCCTCCGTCATGACCACAGGCCAAACAAACTAAGCGCCTTTTTTGCATTTAGCAATTCAGCGAAACAAGTGGGTCAAATCTTTCGACCCTACAAACCCTGAACCTCGAAAGGGCTAGCGAGTGACAAGCCTCCAACTATGGTCTGATCCATGTGACCCTGTCCCATGACCATGCGCTTAAACCGGTGAAGTCAAAGCACTTACCGACTTTTCATGATTTGGGAAATTGCGATGCGTGATCTCTCCCTTTCCCCTTCAAATCCCCAGAACTTGAAGTCTCCACCATTTCCCTCCAAAGGATATCAATGACTATCAACCTCCCCTGATCTGATGGTTTGGATCCTTTTGGGATTCCGGTATCCGGGAGTTCGAAATGAAATGACTCCAAAACTCTTGTCATTCAAATCTCCGAATCCCGGTATGGGGATTCGTGTAGGAGATCAATAGTCCGTGAGGGTTTTGGATCCAATGGTCCATGGGGTTTCAAAACTTTCCTCGAACTTTGACCGCTCACCACGCATCTCCTCCGATGGACGGTCCATATCTTTTCGGGACTCATCCTTGTTACCATAGAGCGCATCGGGGTTCCTAGTACCGGGATTTCGTGACTTGGGAAGACAGGGATTCTTTCCCTTTGGTCTCTCAGGTGCTGGAACGCCGAAACGCTGATCGACAACCATGTGTACCCTACAAATGGATGTTCTAGGTGCTCCCATTGATCTTGGGACCTACGGTCCCGATTTCTTCGTTACCTGCGAAGGTCAAAAGGGGTCGAGGCATTAACGCCTACGTTCCTTCCTCCAATATAATGGTCGTGATAGACGTTAGATCCTCCGAAAGGATCTCGTCATTGCATCTAGAAAAAGAAAGGGTATTCTGGGTATCGAACCATCGAAAAGTCCTAACTCATCCCCACACTGTCATTTCGGGGTTCCGGAAGTCAGAGTTTTGGGACTTGTGAGTACAAGGGTACTCGCACTTAGGTACCCCAGGTGCCGAAACACCAAAATGTCAAAGTCTAAGAGAACCATTCTCTCTCGTGTAGGGTTTTAAGTCTTACACCATAAAATCCTTCTTCAGGTCCTTGGGTGAATTTCACCAGGTTTGAAGACCCGGCTGCAAGGTATTCTAAAATATCCGAACGATTAACTTCTATGATTGATAGTAAGCAATCTCAAGGGTTCACTAAGATGGAAGTCCTTTCCAGGAACCTACCCCATCTCTAGAGAGTGAGGGAACTCTCCCGAAAAGGGTGTCCCTATCCAGGGCATTACTTGAGACAAATAAGGGAACAATTTTCCCGAGAACAGACTTGAAAGCTAAATTTATTCAGTATATATATATATATATATATATATATATATATATATATATATATATATATATATATANTAAATTTATTCAGTATATATATATATATATATATATATATATATATATATATATATATATATATATATACGTAAGCTGTATGCGGTCATTCCAATATAAGCATGCAACCACCATTTTCGATCAAAACATCATACAAACATTTCTTATACTGAAACCATTCATCATTTCACAAACCATGAGCATACATTTCAGAATATTCAGTTCAAGATACAAGATATAACACTTATCAGAAAAAAACCATGTGTGATGCAACTGCCGAGAGGGGTCCTCATTTCCACCCAACTGTAGGCTCAATGACTCCGAATGGATTTACCACTAGACACCCCCAATCTAGACCACGATGCTGTGAAACTGAGTCTTTGTTCATCAGAAGTCGAGAATGAAGGTTACTCTCCTTCTTCTCTGCTCGTCAATCACTCTGTATTTTTCTAGAGTTCTTTTGATTTCTCCCCTCTTGCGATCTTTGTCGCGACTTCCCCCTTCCACACTCTTTCCTGCCTTTTCTTTTCTAACGAGGTTGTGTGTGGTACCAAAATTCCTCGCAGTGGTCAGGCCTGAGGACTCTATGGATGGGCGGTTCACCCCCATCCCTCATTAACTCATGAGGAGCCTCTTTACCTACCAATCTTGGTGATTCATTTAATTCAGGGCCAGCGAGCCGCTCTTGATATTCAGGCCAGTGAAGACAAAATACAGTATTGGTTCGATGGGAGTCAACGCCACCATTCCAGGTGCCTTCCACCACCTTTCTTCAGCCATCATGGTCTCTTTTTCAGCACATCCCCCTCTCAGCAATCCTACAACATATATTCATAACATTATTTACATTCATCGACCTTTTACACTAAGGTCCATTCAAATCACAGATTCACATATTTGAGTTTGCCACAGTTCTTGGTCAGTATAGTTATTTTTATAGACTGGGGGAAACAAGGTGTTACAGTAAAAGTAGTGGGAAAAAGTTAAAATCCAAAATGAAACCTTGAGATGATTCGCCCATGGATTCCTAAGAAAGAAACAAATGGATTCTCAACAAGAAAAGGGACCCTAAGAATAAAATAAAACTCAAGATCTAGTTGGTGGGTAGGGTGTCTCTTCATGAGCTGACCTATTAGGTCCATGGGCATGTAGCAGTATGAAAATTCCATTCATCTAGTCACCAAACCAGGGTAGTGGCTATTGGTGGCATAGCTAAGAGAAAGGGGGTCTCATCACGAGCCAACCTTCTCATTTCTGTGAAGTGCTTGTGGGTAATGTTGTCACCACCGGTCACCACGCCATGACAATGTCCTCCAACTATTCTCTTGAAAATAAAAAACAATAAGACAAAGAATAAAATGCATTGAATGGGATAGGAAACATTGGAATCCATGACAAGGTGCAACTTTCCCTCTACAGAGGCACCCACAAGTAAGATCTACATTTCCTTGTTATCACTACACCTCTTGCCCAAACATTCCCTATGCCATCTCATACATCCACATGAACTATATTGGTCTTCACCTAGGAAACACCCCAAGCCTAAGGAGGATTATCCCAATAGGACATCTTAATACCCTCTCCAAACATGGCTTGTTAAATTGCATAACGTCTTTGAGAATTTGTCTGTATAAAGGGGGTTTGATGCACATGTTTGGGTAATTTGATTATTAGATGTGATTGACATTGCTATGATCCTTGTGACTTATGATCCCATGGAGGGTGTACTTGTTGTTGCTGTAGGACAATGCTCAACAGACAGGTACATATGGGGAGATGATTAGTTCGGACCTCCATGGGGCTAAAGTCCCACTAGATGGATTATGTGATCCCATCCAGGGGCAGAGAGACACCAGAGGCTTGCACCGAAGAAAAAGAAGGGTGTTCCACCAGAGACACTTTGGCAGGCCTGGACCTAGGGGGATCTTTCTCTTCCCCCTAAAGATTTCCCTTGGGAGGCCCATGATGTTACCTTTGTGACCCTAGACGTCACCCAACATCAAATGGACATGATGGAGGCACTTATGTGCCAAGTGGCACGTGTGGCATCATCTAGAGGCCTTGGAAGGCCTAAATTTTTTCTCATGGGGCCTAACGCCCCACCTATGAGGGCTAATGTCACCCTAGGAGGGAATGATGTCACCTCTACTACACATTTTAGGGTTTAATTCTTTAATTTTATGTAAAAAATGGATTTTTGATGTAATTTGGCCATGTCTTCCTTTTTTTACCTAAATTGTAATTAAAGGTCATTATTATTGTATAAATAAGGGAAAAATCTCTTATATTTTTCATCATCTTTCACTTACACAAGTGTGAGGTCTGGAATTCGACCCTCTTTAAGGGTACTTGGCTAAAATTAAGTGGTGCACAACTTCTTGGAGAGGCTATTCTTGGTGTGGCTTGGCATTTTCATGGTGGAAAGTCTTCAACTAGGGTTTTGTGGCTAGATTATTCTTGATGAAGTAAGTAAAATATGCAATTCTTCATTTATTTTGAATGGTTATGGTACATTTCTTGTTCATTTATAAGATTATGAAATTGTTCGTTTGAAACCCTAGGGGAGAAACACATGTTATTGTCCTTTTCCTTATAATTTTCCACATACTTGATTTTGCTAAAAAACATCTCTTTTGAAGAATACACTAGGGCCCTACCTTTGTATCACTCTAGTATAATTTCTTCATTAGCTTCATATATTTTATTTCAATCTTGATCTAAGGAAGAAGGAAATCGCTAGGGCCTAAGGTTACCCACTTTCTAGCATTTGTTCCTTCTAGGGTTTTAGATATTGAGGTCTTAGGTTACTAACACCTCAACAATCTTACTCATCCCTTTAGATCACCTATTATCATTTATGTTTTCCTCTAATAATTGTCGCTGCAAAATTTGACTCCATTACTCTAAAAGGAACTAGTTCACTCCTTACAAGTGATTGATTGACCAAAACAACTCTTAAACCATCTTCCCTAAGAATTTTACTAACTCTTTCTAACTCTAGATTAGACTAACTCACTAACTAATTTGATGTTGTTGAAAAATATTGCTACAACCATCTATAAAAACAAAAAATTCATCCTAAAAGCAATAATAAAAGTTGATTATACATGTTAAACATCAAAATTACTCATTACAATGATGGCCTAGTGTCGTCATTACCAATGTCGCAAGTGTCACATTTTGGCCGTAAGTGTCGCAAAATCATACTGTCATCTTGCCTATGTCGTGTCTCGGATGACATTATCAAGAACACTCAAAAGACACCTCAAAAGACTAGTTTTGGAAGAGGAGAAATCATTTGATAGATAGTACAAGTCTTTTTCCATGGAAACAACCACTCAAAAATCAATTTTGGAAGGCAGCGCTTGTTGGTTGTGGAGCCTGATTGTCTTCCTGATCTAGAGGTCTTTTACTTCTAGTCGTGTTTATACCCCATGAAGTATTTACACCCCAGGAGTATGTACACTCTTCCACGTGGGGGAGTGTAGAGGGAGGGTACCCCCTCTGTAGGGTCCGGGGGAAAGCGGGTCCCCAGTGGGGGTTCGGGGGCGAAGCCCTCGAAGGAAAAACTGCCTTGTAAATTTACATTGTTATTTCATTGTAAATCTGGACCTTTCATTATAAGGTTGCAGATCTAACTATAGAGATTATGTTAGGGTTTTTTTCCCTAGAAGGCAACTCTCTTTTATGAGGGAAATGTATTGCGACTACGGTTGATGGTGAATATTGTATTCTGAGATAGGAGACTGTGAGAGAAAGAAGAGGAAGTTACAACGGGTTTGTTGTAGGTTGTATCCCTTCATATGATGGATAATAATAAATGAAGGACCTGACAAATTCTCTGGTGGATGTAGCCCAGACTGGGTGAACCACGCAAATCTGTGTCTCTATTGTATTGTGTATCTTCTATGTTTTGATTCCACATTTGTTTTATTTTATTGCTCCACGGTCCTATTTTTCTAACATCGCTCCCCTATACACTATCAGGGAGTGCCAGTGCTATGTACCCTCTTTTGGGGGAGCATTCCAACGTTCTGTGCCCCATTCTCAGCGAGCGCTGGCCTTTTTTGAGCGAATTTTGGACTGTTGAGGAAAATCGGGGAAGAATCCGCTCATATCTAGAGTTGGTTGGATTCGGATCTGAGGTCAAGGCTTGATCTTAGGGAAGATCCACAACTAAAGGAGAAGGATACTCAACCTATCCCAAGAACATCTTAAGTGGTTAGGCCTCTCCAAGCCTATATAAGGAGGCCTCCTCATGGTAAAAGGAGGAGACATTGAAGGCATCAAACTTATGATCTCATAAGGGAGATTTATCATTGAAGCATCATCATTTTGTGTGGATTATTTGAGAAAAGGGTTGGACAAGGAGAGCTTGGAAAACGTTCCATCTACATCATGATTGTAAGCACTTTGATTTTTTTTCATTAATATACATATGTGCTTGGCCTATTTCTTTCAAGGTTGTGTTTATTCTACATGAACTTGTCTCTATTAGATAGATCTAGTTTCAAGGTAATCTTAGTAGAATATGAAGCTTGTTCTATCTTTGTTTTGTTTGTAGGATTTATCGAGGAGCTTGGGGATCACAGCTCAACTCGGACTGTGCGAGGATGAACATTATTAAAAGGGTACTCCTTTCTTCCTCTTCTCTATACTTTAGTTTAACTAGATTTAAAAGGATGTCAGTGACCAACGTTGACACTCTTTCTATCTTAGTCTTAGGAGTCTAGATCCCAAGAGGGAATCCACTTGTTCACAGGGGGATTCTCCTATAACAGAAATTGGTGACTCCACTGGGGAACAAATCTTTTAGTTTTGGTTTCCTTCCTAGATCTTGTTTTAGCCTTTGCTCATTTTTGACCTTATTCATACTATGTCTCTGATTCTTAGATGTGTTGATTGACTCTTTACTTCCTCCTATACACTATGAATTTCTGAA
This sequence comes from Picea engelmannii, assembly GCA_009831015.1. Taxonomy (NCBI): domain Eukaryota; kingdom Viridiplantae; phylum Streptophyta; class Pinopsida; order Pinales; family Pinaceae; genus Picea; species Picea engelmannii. Next base: position 68,150 of record ML776556.1, on the reverse strand, counting down.
TTTCTCCTGCCTCTTCTACCATGGTGCTGGCGCCCCCTGCCAGGCTTCCATAGAGCATTACAACACTCTGGTGCCCTTGACACCAGAGCACTGCTCTTTTTCTAGTCAAAAAATCTTGTAGGGATTTAGACCCTGAGTCCATTTCTTGTTGTTTTCATCTGCTCAGAGTTCTTGTCACCTCAGTGTATCCTTGTTTGGATCTCCAACACCTTGATTCCTAAGAATTGATTACCTTTTTGTTTGGATTTTTTGACATTTTTTCCTTACTTTGAGTCACTTTTCTCCTTTGAAGACTTGAAATCAAATTACTATTTTATTCTCATTTATCTGACTGAATGAAAACTATGGTAAGGAAAATCAAAGATCCATGAACCATTTCATTTGATTTTTGAGGTCATTTTTCCAACATTTCTCTTTTGTTTGATATTTTTGGTTCTTTTTGTAGATTTGGTTTTCCTTTTTGTTTATTGTTTAATCACAACGAGAGTGTGTTTTTGTTTGTGTGAAGTTTTCTTACGATTGTCTAAATCTCATTGATCTTAAATTTTTATTGACAAAGGAAGGCTTACATCATATTGATTATCATTCACACACAAGCGAAAGGATATATTTTTTCTGATTGGTTTTTGGATCTTAGAACAATTCTATAAAAAATTTAGCATTATATTGGATTTGATTGAGAAACAATTGCATGAGGATACTGCATCTTAGTGTTTGACAATGAAAAGAACATTTTTATTCTTCCCTTAAATAGACATTCATTGAAAGAAAATACTTTTTATCATCTCTTATGCATTTTTTTGGAATTGAGTCATTATACCATCAAGTTTCACTTTCATACACCCCTGAGTAAAGAACAACTGCAAAATTAACGCTAATTAAAATTGATCTAGAACATTTTGTTTTTAGAATCTTCCACCAACATTATACTAGGATTAGCGCTTTGGATTAGGTTGTGAGTACAACTCTCCAAATAATTCAATACAAACACTAGCATTTTGTGATAGGGAGAGAAAATCCAATTGTCATATAGGCTTTCTGGGATCCCCCTCTCACACAAGGGTTACGCACAAGGTCGCGTTCGGGTGAGTTACGAATATTATCCCTCCGTGGTTAGACCGTTCGTAGTATTCAGATCGTATATTGGGGGTTCTTCTTGAGGTTCAACTATTTTCATATCGTAACTATTCCACCCGCTTATATCCTATCCCCTTATTGACTTGATCACGCAACATTGGATTTCATCACCAACTAGTGCGGTCATCAAGAGAAGGTTTTGTTTGCTTGGTTTGATTCCTAGATTTTTAGTGCATGATGTTTCTTTTAATTAGTCGACCATAGATTTCTTTTTCCATTTGTTACTTAGTTCAAGAAACATTGACCTTCTCCATTAACGTAGGATGCAAGGGTTACCCTTAGAATATCCTGAGGGTTATATACCTTTGCTTCCCAACTCTTTAGAAGGCCCTCCTGAGGCTCATAACGAACTAGGCTCTAAGGTTGGAAGCACACACTCTTTGGAATAGTTCCAAGTTGTTTCTGATTCTTTGGAAGCTTTTCGAATCAACTCAGTTTTGAGTATTAGGCAAGAACCACATCTACTGTAGGTGAAATCATCTAGAGAGGTTGTTGTTATTAAGGATATTGAGGTACCCACCGGACCTCACGCAGGATCTGGAGTAGAGGATCCCTTTTTCCAAAGTGAAACATTTAGGACCCCCACTCATACTATTGGAACCTTTGGTTTTGGTTATGTCCCTTTGAAAGTACATGATCTATATGATAACCTAGGAGTGAGTCCCGATCGACCTATGGCATCACAAGTCCCTGAGACGTTTGTTAGTTATGTGGTACCTTTAAATCACTTTACTGGTATGACCAGTAATGTCATCTCCGTTGCAAACCAATTGTTGATTGGTTCTCACTCAGAACCTAGTATCCAAATGGCCCATTCCAGTATGGTCCCACATGTTGCTACAATCCCCACCGAAAATGTGACACCATCCCAAGCTCCGATTTGAACACCACTTAGAAAAAATCCATCTGTTCCACTTGGGTAAAAAGCTTTGAATCCTTCCATTACCAACACTACCCAGGTTACACTCAGAGGTTATATCCCTACACCTTTGTTTGGAGGAACTGGTCTTGGTGGCTCCAATCCAGTTGGAGTCTCTGGTCATTCATTTTATGGTGTCTGGATCCCTCTGGGAACTCAACCTCATGCTGGGAGGAGAACTATATTTGGGAGTCAAACTCAAATGGTGACACAATATCAGCTTGGGGGGGAAATCCTAGAATGGATTCCCTAACCCGTTGTATGGACATAATGTGACACCAAATCCTTGGCACATTCCTTTTCTGGGAAATCCACTATTCCTTTGGGGGAAACATCCTCAAAGAAAAAAACAACCTTATCCTACTTATGGACAAAATGCTAATCCCCCTCATGGACAAACCCAAAAACCAACTTATAATCCTTAGAACCCATCAGGTTATCCTCCATATCCACATGATTCTCAACCATCATTGAATCCTATTTATTCTGGTCAGCAACAACCGTATGTAGGAGGACCTAATGGATATAATTATCCACCCAACCCAGTTTATGGTCCTACTGGTGTCCCTGTGCTAGACCAGTATCATCATCACGTTAATCGACAACTACCATTTCTCGCGACTCTATATCTCCCAAACTTGTCCTAGTTAACCAATGATCCTATATTGCATTATCATTTTTGGCCAGTCATCCCTGCTAAATTACCTTCCAATATTCCAAAATTTGACGACAAATCTGGAGAAGACCCGAAAAATCATGTGATGACTTTCCATTTATGGTGTTCATCCAACTCCTTAATGGACGATTCTATCTGTTTATGTCTTTTTCAGCGAACACTTACGGGATCAACAACCAAGTGGTATATCGAACTTCCACATGATTCTTTCCAAGATTTCAACTCCCTTGTCATGTCCTTTCTCACGCACTTTAAACTACCCATTCGATACGAGACAGGTACCAAAATCTTGACCTCCCTTCGTCAGACTAATTTTGTGCATATCTTCGATCATATTCATGAGTGGAGAGGACGACAAAGGTTGATCAAAGTAATCATTCCTGACCAGTTATTGGCAGAATGGTTTACTAAATCACTGTTACCCCCGATTTCTCATGATGTTGCCATGGGTGGTGTAGTCACCGAGGAAGAGGCCATTGCTTGGGCTCAATAATTAGATTTGGTTTATTCCCAATCTGATACTTTGTATGATTTGATCCCAAATGCTACCCATGCAAATATCGATCCATCTAAACCATCATCCATGTCATGTGGATGGAGTTATCAGCTTTGTCAAAACTCAATCTCCTTCCTAGTCGGCTGGAAAGACAAATTGATCTGCTCCGACATCCACTCCCAGTTCGACTTCCCTCTCCTCTACCTCCCCCCAAACTCAAATCTCTAAGGTGAATGTAGTTCAATCTACCTCTTCACAACAATCCAAAGGTAAGAACAAGACAAAAAATAAACCAAAGAAGAATAATAACAATGAACAACCCAAAACTCAAACTCATGTGCCTGCTACCGAAAAGAAACCACAATAGAATCCAAAATTACCATGTCTTATTTGTGGTGATGATCACTACACTCGATACTGTCCACATCACGATGAAGTGGCCAAACTTTTTAAGGGGAATTCCCAACCCGCTGTGCTTACTCATCCTTTTCCTTAGAAACAATCTATGTTTTCTCAAACCCCCTCTCCAGGGGGAATTTCCAACCACCCTTCTCATGATAAAGCCTCGACAAGTGCCCATATTTATCTATTTAACAAGATTGATTTAACCACCCACTCTATGACCTATGAGACACCAGTTAAACCTGACAAAGGAAATACCACTAACAGTACTTTACCGGATCCATCACCATCCTCTGTTAGTCCTCCGTCTGGATCACTTCATATCGAGAAACCTATGTTCGAATCTATATTACGCCCTCCTAAGAGCACTATCCATAAATCTACCTTTAATCCTAGTTCACGTGCCACCTAGAACTACAACATTGTTGACGATTTGGCTCAAGCACCATGTGCTATGTCCACGTTAGAAGTTCTCAAAACTGTCCCAGTCAACGTAGAACGCTCTTGGATGCTATTAGTGCTTTTGATCCCGAGTCATCCAAAAATATCATGTTTAACCTGGACAATTTTATGTCTCGACTCTCTCACCAACTTGCTTTCCAAATTGATGTTGTTGTTCACAATCAACAAATTCACCGAACTATATTGGATGAGGGAGCCTTTACTTGTTTCATGTCTTTATCATGTTGGAAAGGTTTAAAATCACCCAAACTTAACAAATACCCAATGATGTTGCATGCATTCGATGGGAGAGGTTTTCATCCCCATGGAATCTTGCAGTCCTTGTCTGTTTAGTTGGGCAACAAAACCGTCACTGTTGACGTCAAGGTGGTCAATGCTCCCCTCGATTACAAATTGTTACTTGGGAGAAGTTGGTTTTATGATATGATTGTCATTGCTTCATTGGTGTTTCGATGTGTACAATTTCCTCATCAGGGAAAAATTGTCACTGTCAATCAGTTAGATTTTTGTACACCCGATGCTCGCTCTCCCGCTACCAACAACATTCCATTCTTAGGAGATCACAAGATCATGTTTGAAAGTGTTGGTGTAGGATTTTTAAAGATTCCACCCTTATGGGTACCTTCACTGCACCACTTCCTCCTACCATGACTCATATTTCCACAGTCAATATGATTTCGACTACGAATTATCAGTCTTTGGAATCATCTGATCTTTGGATTGTACCTAGTCCTCTAGAGTTCGATGTGCTAGGTGACACCATGCCACTTAGTCAAGTCGAGGCTTCATATGTTGCTATTCAATAAACCTCTCCCTCTTCGGATGACCAACATCTCTTAGCACTCGACACCTACTCGATGCCATCTTGGTTAAATTCGTTGACATCTTCCTTTGACTACATTTCCCAAATATTTCCATTCGACGAATCTATCATGGAAATGCTTAGCATTGACAACGTACCTTGGGACGATAACCATCATTGATTCTCTTTTCTTCCACCTCTTGAAAAACTATTACATGAAGATATGCACTCTATCTTCCCCCCGATGTTGTCGACTTTCCACAATCACCCATACTTACACAAGATACTATTTCTAAGGGGAATTTAGGAAAAATTACCTCTATGGTTGTTATTGACATTTCGATCAAGGAAGGTGTTGTGGAATATATTAATCTTGGTGTTAATTGTTCGCATGAGGAAGTGGTTTCTTATACCACTTTATTTAAATAATTCTACGATGTCTTCACTTGGAGCTATGAGGAAATGCTAGGGATCGATCCTTTGATCATTGTGCATGAGATTAAAACCTACCCAGGTGTAAAACCTATTCGACAGAAACTCCGCCTGGTCCATCCTAAGAAGACCTCGGATATTAAGGCAGAAGTTGAGAAATTATTGAAATCTGGCTTCATATATCATGTCCCTTTGACGGAATAGGTTTCGAATATTGTTTCGGTTACTAAGAAGCAAGGGACCATTCATGTCTGCATTGATTATAGGGACCTCAATAAGGCTTGTCTAAAAGACAAATACCCTACATCCTTCATCGACCAGATCATTGATAATTGTGCAGGTAGTGTGATTTTCTCTTTCATGGATGGTTTCTTAGGGTACAACCATATTGACATTTTACCTGGTGATCAGCATAAGACAACCTTCATCTGGCCATGGGGAACTTTCTCCTATCGAAAACTACCATTTGGCCTAAAAAACGTTGGTGCTACATTCTAGTGGGCTATGTCATATGCTTTCCACAATATCAAACATATTACAAAACCTTACCTCGACGATTTACCTGCCCATTCATCAGGTTGATCAGACCATTTTGGTCATCTACGAGATATTTTTCTTCGATGTTGGTTCTACCGCATTCGTTTGAACCCACATAAGTGTATCCTTGCTGTTGAATCATGTCAAATCCTCGAATTCATTGTTTCCAAGGACGGGATTCGGGTGGATCCCTTAAAAATTAAAGCTATCCTTTCTTTACCTCCACCTAATAATTTGACACAACTCCAAAGTTTGCAGGGGAATGAAAACCTTCTTCTCCATTTAATTTGTAACTACACTGAGATTACCAAAGGATTTATGTGATTGTTGCAGAAAGACACCCCTTTCATCTAGGGTGACACTACTCAACGATATTTTGCTTCTCTTAAGAAAGCATTGACCAACACACCTTTGTTGTATCCTATGAATTACACAAAGGACTATATCCTTTACTTAGCAGCCTCTAATTCCACTATTGCTATGGTGTTAGTTCAAGAGGACCTTAACGGTGAGGAAAACGTGATATATTATTTGAGAAAAAGTCTATATGGTCTAGAGCTTCGATATTCACATGTTAAAAAGTTGGCTCTGGTAGTCGTCATCACTGTCTAGAGATTTCATCATTAAATTTTTCTATGCACCACCATAGTCATTGCGTACTCTAACCCCGTGTATCACATTCTAACACGTCGAGTTCTTGGGGGCAAATATTCCAAATGGATCGTCATCCTTAAGGAATTCGATCTCAAATTTTCTAAGTCCAAAGCTAAGAAATCCTTGGTGTTTGTGGAGCTTATCTGTGACCTTCCCCATGCTGATGACGACACTGAACCCAGAGATTCTCTCCCCAATGAGACTTTTTTCCTCATCAACACGTCCAATCCTTGGTATAGAGATATCCTTCTTTATCTTCAAACCCAACTTTTTCAGCCCAATATCTCTCATGAAGAACTTCGTCGTATTCGCCATCATTCTTGCCGCTACCTTATCATTGGTGACACTTTGTATCACCGTGGTATTGATACTATCCTACGATGATGCTTGAATCATGAAGAGGTTGAACACGTTCTTAATGACTGTCACCTTGGAGCCTGTGGTAGTCATCTTTTTGGGATGGCTACAGCTCAAAAAATATTACGTGCTGACTACTTTTGGCCCTCTATTTTCAAAGATTGTATTGAGGTAGTCAAAAAATGCCCACCCTGCCAATTTTTTCACAAAAAGGCACACACTCACTCCGCTCCACTGCATCCCATTATTTCCATCGGCCCCTTTGCCAAATGGGGCATTGATTTCATGTAGTGTAAGCTTACCTCAATCGGGGGGCAAAGTTACATCATCGTAGCCGTTGATTACTTCAACAAATGGGCTGAGGCTATGCCTACCTTTATGAATGATGGTCGTACTATAACTCTTTTCTTTTTCAACCACATCATCACTCGCTTTGGTGTTCCACAAGCCATTGTCACTGATCATGGTTCACACTTTCAAAACCAAATGATGAGTGAGTTGCATGCCAAGTTGGGTTTTCACCATGAGAACTCATCCCCGTACTATCCTCAAGAAAATGGACAAGTTGAAGCTATCAACAAGGTCCTTAAAACCATGATTCATCGTATGGTAGGGGAAAAAAAGACATCTTGACATCTACAACTTTTCTCCATTCTCTAAGCTTATCGTACTTCAGTGAAAATTTCTACTAGATTCACTCCTTTCCAGTTAGTATATGGCATAGATGTTGTTTTACCAATCAAGTGCGAAATTCCCTCGTTGAAACTCAAAGTAGAACTCCTGACTCATACTTGTCGAAGAAGAACACTTCTTACACCTGACCTGGTTGGATGAAACATGTCATGATGCCACTCTCATTAGCGAGACGTATCAAAAGAGAATCAAGAATCAATAAGACAAATCCGTCCACCCTCGTACTTTTGCAGAAGGAGAACTAGTCCTCGTTTATGACCAGGCTCATGATAAGTTAGGTACATGTAAGTTAGAACCTCTATTGCATGGTCCTTACATCGTGAAACATGTTTTATAGAAAGGCACCTATGAGCTAGTTGACTACGATGGAATCTCCCTAGGTGAGCCCCGAAACGGGATTTACCTTAAGAAGTACTATGCATAAAATATATAGCATGCGTTCTTTGTACACTATTGTATTTTAGTTTGGTGTGTATTTTCTTTTGTGTGCTCGAGTTTTTTCCTTAGCCGCTTATACTGTGTCTTGTGTTTTCATGCATAGATGAAATCTTCCTTTCCTATCTTTGTTGGGTTTGCGGATGGTGCTAGTCGACACACCCAAAACGTTGCTTCCACAACTTGGTTCGTTTACCTCTCTGATGAGTTGGTGAGTTCAAGAGGTATTTTCTTAGCATCAACAACTAACAACATGCTAGAATATCATGTTTTCATCATAATTTTAAATGAAGCCTACTCCCTAGGTGTTTCTTGTATGATCGTTAACCTAGAATCTCAACTCGTGGTCTATCAACTTAATCAATCTTATGCTATTCACAATCCTATCCTACTATGTCTCCACTTAAGAGTTCGTTGTCTTGAAGGAATGTTTGATTTTATCAAATACAAACACATACCAAGAGAACTCAATACCATTTCGGATTCGTTATCCAATTACATCATGGATCAGTATCTCACACATAGATAAGGTTTCATAAAGGAAACAATTCATAAATCACATGTAAATTAAAACACATCACATTAAAAACATCATTTGGCACTATAAAAACTCGGATATGTATATATATACGACGTGACAGAAAATGTTTGATTACATAAAAAAAGTACATAGAAAGGAAAAATGTTGGGTCCTCGTTCCCATAACATCATCATAAATACTATACAAAAAATATCAGTGAGGTCCTAGTCCTCCCGCATCACATTGTGTTCTAAGTAGCACACCACCGCACGAGATACTCGTCTCAGTAAAGAGTTAATACTCTCAGGGATTCCCATTATGTGTCTCTGCAAATGCAAGGGTGTGTCCTCCCTCTTAAAAGGAGGGATACCTGTCGTAAGACCACGAAGGTTTGTCTCCACCTCTCAGAGACCCCCTGCCACTACCTCATGATCTACTGTTATCTGAGCATCCCTGTGGCACCCCAATGTTGGTATCTCTACCAGATGTGTTGCTCCCCTGTTTGCATGATGAAATGATACATCCGTTAGAAACTCTTCTACATACCCAAAAAAATAATATAAGTTTTTTAAAAATAAAAAAACACTTGGCAATATCATTTTTGGTTTCGTACCTGATGCATCCCAGTCCACCCCATATGGAAGTACCATGTCCATGCTCCCCCAGAAATCCACTCTAGCATATGGGAAGTCTTCTATCATGATCAATTGGCATCCAAGCCAAGCAAAGAAATCACCGGTGAACTTGAACTCTAACTCTAAGCCTAGCCTCGGAGACAGGCTAGTCCATCGCTCCATACGTGGTTCTCCCATTGGTCGTATTGCTAGGGACAGGTAAGTTAGAACCTCTATGGCATGGTCCTTACATCGTGAAACATTTTTTACATAGAGGTGCCTATGAGATAGTTGACTATGATGGAATTTCCCTGGGTGAGCCCCGAAATGGGATTTACCTTAAGAAGTAGTATGCATAGAATATCTAGCATGTGTGCTTTGTACACTATTGTATTTTAGTTTGTTGTGTCTTTTCTTTTGCGTGCTCAATTTTTTGCCTTAGCCACTTATACTGTGTCTTTAGTTTTCATGCGTAGATGAAATATTCCTTTCCTATCTTTGTCGGGTTTGCATATGGCACTAGTTGACACACCCAAAACATTGCTTTTGCAGCTTGGGTCATTTACCACTCTGATGAGTTGGTGAGTTCAGGAGGTATTTTCTTAGGATCGACAACTAACAACATGACAAAATATCATGTTGTCATCGAACTTTTAGTCGAAGCCTCCTCCCTAGGTGTTTCTCATATGATCTTTAACCTAGACTCTCAACTTGTGGTTTGTCAACTTAATCGAATTTACACGATTCGTAATCCTATCCTACTATGTCTCCACTTATGAGTTCATCATCTTGAACGAATGTTTGATTTTATCGAATACAAACACATACCAAGAGAACTTAATACCAATTTGGATTCGTTAGCCAATTACATCATGGATCGGTATCTCACACATAGATAAGGTTTCATAAAGGAAATAAATCATAAATCACATGTAAATTAAAACACATCACATTAAAAACATCATTTGGCACTGTAAAAAATCGAATATGTATATATATACGGTGTGATAGAAAATGTTTGATTACATAAAAAAATTACATAGAAGGGAAAAATGTTGGGTCCTCATGCCCATACATCATCATAAAGACTATACAAAAAATATCAGTGAGGTCCTAGTACTCCCGCATCACATTGTGTTCTAAGTAGCACACCACTGCATGGGCTACTTGTCTTAGTAAAGAGTTAATACTCTTAGGCACTCCCACTGTGTGTTTGTGCAAATGCAAGGGTACACCCTCCCTCTTAAGAGGAGGGATACCCATCGTAACACCATGGAGGTTTGTCTCCACCTCTCAGAGACCCCCTGCTGCTACCTCATGATCTACTACTATCGGAGCATCCCCTCGGTGCCCCAATGCCAATATCTATGTCAGAGGTGTTGCTCCCATGTCTGCATGATGAAACGATACATCCATTAGAAACTCTTCTACGTACCCAAAAAAATAATATAACTTTTTTAAAAATCAAAAAACAATTGACAAGATCATTTTTTGTTTCTTACCTGACGCATCCCAGTCCACCCCATCCGGAAGGACCAGGTCCATGCTCCCCAAGAAATTCACTCTGGCATATGGGAAGTCTTCTATCAAAATCAATTGACATCCCATCCAAGCGAAGAAATCATCGGTGAAATTGAACTCTGACTCTGAGCCTAGTCTCGGAGACAGGCTAGTCCATCTGTCCATACATGGTTCTCCCACTAGTTGTACTGCTAATGCAATCTGAGGTTGCATCAGAGAAATGTGTTCTAAGAAGAACGAAACCAAGAATGAACCATATCCAAACTACTTCTGCGGCCCTACTCTGCATCTCGTAATCTGATCCTTCACATTCTGAAGGAACCCTACACTCCAGTTAAACAATGTTGGCTCTAGACACTATAAACCATAGGCCACCTATGATCTTGAAACTAAGTGTGATCTTGTACTTCTTACTATATTTTTAATGGAAAATAGAATGGACCGAAGAGGTAAATCCCTAATGTCTTTGATTGAGACTCTACCTCCCACTAATCTCGACCCTGGGACACAATGGTTTTCCAAGTACTCATCCATAGGCACGGGAAGTGCCCTCTGTTGGGATAAAATAACTAGGGCCCCTCTCTTTGAGAGGTTGGTTAAGAAGTACACATATTCCAACTCAATGGTAAGAAGTTTTGTTCCAATTTGGAACCCTTGTTCTGCAATGTTCCACAACCTGATCATATATTCAAGAAGAAGAATCTCTTTCTTCATCTTTTGCATTTTGAAGAACTTGAGGAGACCACGATTCCTCAAGGCTTCCCTTGATCAAGGAATTTTCAAGGAGGCCACATCATCAAGCTTGTGCTCTCTTTATTTCCACTCGATCATGACTTTTTGACAAGTTTACCTACAATCATCAACAACCAAAATTCATTAGTCACGTTTTTTAGGCAATTATTGGGCAACAAAAAACTTTAAAAAACATTTTTGCTCTTTTTATGAGGCCAACACCCCCTATACACACACACCAAGGCGCCAATGCTCCCTTAATATGGCCACCAGGGTGTTATGGAAAAATATAACGCCCCCCTTTTCACATTAGAGGAGCCTTGGAGTTTTTGGGCAATTTTTACTTGTGCATTTCGGCCAGCTCCCTTCTCATTCTCACATCAGAGCATTGGCGCTCCCTTATCAACTTATAGGGGCACTTGGAAAATTAGGTAGCACCCCCCCTAACAATCTAGAGGAGCACCAAGCCCTTTTGGGCGCTTGAGACAACCCAGGGCATCATTTTTAAAGCCCGAACATTGCCTTAAAACAATATCTAAACCATACAAATTGAAGAGAGGAAGAAAAGCACCAACCTGATCCAGATGGTGACAGAAATAATTGAACGTAGCTCACTGAAAAAAGCAAGATTAACCCTCCAAAGCTCAATTTCTCCACTACTACAAATCTTTGCACAAATGAAATGGTAAAAGACATTTTTACCCCATTTTACTATTATAAATTTCATTTTTTCCTAAGACATAGTTATTTTTGGGTTTTGAAAAATATTTTGGAGGCCTTATTAATACGCTGGCATGTAGTTTTGACATTATTGACAGGTTTCAGAGAATTTTTGTTCGTTTTTCTTGTCACATTATCGAGCATAGTATTAGTTTGTTCTCACGCTCAAAAATAACATAAGAATGCACCGAGTAAAATTTTATCACATTTTCGGAGTCGCATGGATACATGAAAAAGGAACCCCCTAGAGTCGTCTTTAAGCTCTTTTCAGACTCTTTATTCCTTTCCCACATGTTAAAAGGTTTGAAAGGGCGTCTTTTGGGTGATAATTTATCTCTTTTTCGGCCTCACAAGACTAACATTATGAAAAATGACAACACTTGAGTTATCTTTAAGTCATTTTCAAACTCTCTAAATATGAAAAACCATCGAGTTTACCTTCTCTGAACTCGTTAAACAATCATACATTGAAGGGCCCATACGGGACCGAACCCTTACTTCTTCCAGTTCGTTAAATAAAGGAAGAGGGACTTACCGAAGGTGAGTTATATCGAGCATGTGTTACCCTCCTCGATCTCGTTAAATCAAAAAGAGATACTTGTCTATCTGGATGGGGGAAAAATTGAAAGAATCAAGACAAGTAGTTTTTGAAAACATTACTAGTAACTCTTACAGTCGCCCTTGAACATGACACTTTGTCTTTGCACACATTTTAATCCATTGAACCTCTGCACTGAATATATCCTCTTAGTTTTCTTACTCCTTTGGGTCACCCGACAAAAGTCACCATATCCATTACATCACCGTGTTTTGGTCCATGTCATGTTTCTGTTGTTGTGCCTTAGTGTTCAAGGGAAGTACTTGCCTCAAGATTCAACCATCACAAATTTCTTGTTTCAATACCCATGTTAGTCCATGCTCATTTGATCCACCAATTTACATCTCTGTGTCAGTTTCATGTCATTGATGGGGGATATGAAGGCCCTCCTTCGACGAGTCTATTCCTGTCGACTTCAACACATTATCCGGGAACTAAACTTAGAAACTAGTTAGTACCTTTAGACCTGCATGCCTTAATGGCAGGGATCCTCATGTCTGACAGTGGGATTACATCATTAACCTATGATCAGATGATTCCACAAATGTTCGACTTCATCTCATCCATTCACATTCATTGGAATGTAATAGAGTACCTTGAGAATCATTGACATCAATGGTGATTTCCCTCGCGCTTGTTAATGGTTTACCTCATTGACTGATAATCAAGTGGTTTCTTCCATGTTTGACATCAAGACATATATTCACATGGTTAGATTCGTACTACATCAAGATCGGTAAGAAGACCCTGGGTTGAGTCATCACTCTTATATGTACTTTTCCTAGGTTGCGACGGAGTTTCTTTTGAACATTGACACATATACTGTCACATAGATCCACTTTGTATTGGTCGTGGCTGTGTCTTGTCATTTCATAGATTCACTGTGTATTATTCATGGCTACGATCAGTTCAGGTCATAGGAGTATAGATCCACATTGTATCTCCAGTGGCTATACCTTTTTGTCAATATAATTATGGATCTGCAATGTATTTTATGGCGGCCATACCTTGAAATTCTTTATCACTCAAGCATAGGTATGCCTGCCTTGGGTTTGAAACATGTCATAATATTTGTTTGATGGTTATGTGCAACTTCTTCCAGGTTCTCTGATTCCATACCCTTGCTCGAAAAATTCTACAAAGTACTTCAGTCATCAGTTCCTGTCTCCTAACTTCGCACTTTGGGGGGAAATCTGTTACACATCAAAATTACTCATTACAATGATGGCCTAGTGTCGTTATTACCAATGTTGCAAGCATCGCATTTTGGCCGCAAGTGTCACAAAATCATATTTACATATTTCCTATGTCGTGTCTTGGATGAAATTATCAAGAACACTCAAAAGACTGGTTTTGGAAGAGGAGAAATAATTTGACAGAGAGTACACGTCTGTTGCCATGGAAAAATTCACTCAAAAATCAATTTTGGAAGGAAGCGCTCCCCTATACACTGTTAAGGAGAGCCAATGCTCTGTACCCTCTTTTGGGGGAGCGTTCTAATGCTCCGTGCCCCATTCTGAGGGAGCACTGGCCTTTTTTGAGCGAATTTTGGACTATTGAGGAAAACCAAGGAAGAATCCCCTCATAACTGGAGTTGGTTGGATTTGGATTTGAGGTCAAGGTTCGATATTAGGGAATATCCACAACTGAAGGAGAAGGATACTCAACCTATCCCAAGAATCTCTTAAGTGGTTAGGCCTCTCCAAGCCTATATAAGGAGGCCTCCTCATGGTAAAAGGAGGAGACATTGAAGGCATCAAACTTATGATCTCATAAGGGAGATTTATCATTGAAGCATAATCATTTTGTGTGGATTATTTAAGAAAAGGGTTGGACAAGGAGAGCTTGGTGAAGTTGTTGCATCTACATCATGATTGTAAGCACTTTTCTTTGTTTTCATTAATATACATATGTTCTTGGCCTGTTTCTTTCAAGGTTGTGTTTATTCTACATGAACTTGTCTCTATTAGATAGATCTGGTTTCAAGATAATCTTAGTAGAATAGGAAGCTTGTTCTATCTTTTTTTTCTTTACAGGATTTATCGAGGAGTTTGGGGATCAAATATCAACTCGGACTGTGTGAGGACAAACATTATTAAAAAGGCACTCCTTTCTTTCTCTTCTCTATACTTTAGTTTAACTAGATTTAAAAGGATGTCAGTGACCAACATTAGCACTCTTTCTATATTGATCTTAGGAGTCTAGATCCCAAGAGGGAATCCACTTGTCCAGAAGGGGATTCTCCTGTAACAATACATTGCCATGGTTACTTCTGACAACTATTATCATTTTGTCAATTTTAGGCTATCATTCCTTGTCATTTTTGAAGCATTATTGAAGCATAATTGTGTAGTTGTGGCTAAATATACATTGTTGTTATAAATATTTAAATTGCTTCAGTTTTACATCAACTTGTTTATCTTTCAAGAATTCTTGGTTTTATGAAGAACTGACATCATATGGCACTTGAAAATAATATTTCTTTTCTATTTGTTGTCTTGTTCTCGTCAGGTACACTTAAATTATATTTTTCTTCATCTTATTTAAACCTTCAAACTTATTATATGAGTGACCTATGAGAGAGGTGGTATTTTATCATAACTTTTACCTTAGCCTTCTCAAACCCCTAGGTCACTAGGTAAGTCTCCCCCGAGGTACTACTCCTAAATATAAAGAGGTGTCATATTAAGGTGATGGTGATACAATATCCTCCTTGTTACACCAATTTAGTATCCACTTGCCTTTGGATTTTTCTAGTACAAATTGTGCGATAAAACGACTTATTCCTTTTGTAATGAAAGTCCATTGAGCTCTTCAAATGTCATAACACTTGATTTAATTGTGATGTTGATGGTTAAGATTAACCCTTTGTAATATTTTGATAAACTATTCAAAACAACTGTCACTGGTTCTTTATGTTTCATACTCATACTGACCACTATGACTTTGTCTATAGAGCCTTTTAATTTTGTCAAATGGTTTTTCATTCCATCTCCTTCCATCAACTTCAATCCATTAAACTCATTTTTGAGATGAATGTTCCTAGTCAGGTTTAATGCTTCATTTAATTATTTATCTTCTCCCAAGCATTATGGACATATTTTCCTCTTTTTATGTGAGTTATAATGTATTCATACTGAAAATGTTATGATATTTAGTGTTTTAGTTATTGAATCAATCTTCTTTTAGAATTTTCTTGATGATTCATCATTGCCTCCAGGCCTAGTTTCTCTGCCAATTACCAAGTTCAACTCTTTGTATATTAAAATATCATTCAACCTAACTACAATCTATTCAGTGCAATATTTTAATCCAACAAACACCCTTCAATTTAACACATCAGTCTATAGTTCTCCTAAAAACACAAATAAGTTGCAAATCGACATGCATCCATCAAAACACACAGTGATCACAACCCAACTTGTTGCACTAAGGTTTCTTTTACCAAGGCTAGTTAGCTTACACAACATTTTCTTATATGACCACCCCATAAACATCAAAATCTTCTTTTTTTAGGTAACAACTTGAGGTTTTTTACAACCAAAGCACATTCTATATCCAAGCCCTCTTTAGACAGAGAAACAAGGAAAATATTCTCCAACATGAATAAGTTTAGGAAAAATTGTATTCTCCCACTCCAGAACTTATAGGAATAATGTCTAATAAACCAACTTAACAACATAATGAAAAATAAAAAAATGGATTAACGAAACATACTTCATGTTTTTGAACTCGACATCCACTTCGTTGTGGTTGGTAATATTTAGAATGCCCATTCTTCTTCTTCGATTTAGCTGCTAGCTACACTTTCCATGGGAATCTGTTTAGAGAGGAAGATTGACATGGTGAACAACATGGACCAAGAGGCTCTAGGTCACTAAGAGGTCCATTACCAAATAAACAACAATGAATCTAAGATCAACAAAGGAGTTCTAATATTCCTTCTCCCATTTCGTTAAAATTAATTTGAAGCTTTCACAAACAATAGGTCTCTATCCTTCATGACTCGATGAAATTGGACTCGACTTGGGTTCTCCACAATTGGAAATTTTCCACAACCTTTGTCAATTTAAACTTCATGACATAATCTCCACCAAGCAACCTTTAACTGTTGGAAGATTGGTTGTTGTCATTGATGTCAACTCTAGTCATGGGTTTTGGACCGCAAGATTGATGAAGGTATTTGGACATGAAGGACAATGCACATGTAGATACAACACCCATGGATGGATAGTATACATCATGTTGTTTCCAGTGGTATGTGGCACGTCACCTGGATCCTCATGGTTGAGGAGAAATGAATTTTTGAATATGAAAAAGTGAATTGAAGAAGGAAGTACATGTAGGCCCTGAAGATAATTAAAGAACATAATTACAAAATAAGAAAGTGTCAGGTCGGCCCTAATGTTAAAAGGAAGTGACATAAATGGTATAAATAAATATCATTATACATTCATTTGAAACACAAGTATAATTTCAGAGGAAATCAGAAGTAAAGAAGGCCGGATTTCAAGGGAGGATGAAGTCTTTTGGTGATATGTTCTAAGGTATGTTATTTTCAGGACATCTTACCATTTTCATTATAATTTTTTTTCTACAATGATTCAAATGGTGAAATTTCTATGGTATTTAGAAGACATATCAAGGTACCTATGGTAAAATTTTCAACTCTTTATGCACTATAATTATGGAGATACACTCTGTGGAAGATAGGGTTTTTGACCAGTCCTAAAGCTAGTCAATAAACATGTGTTCCGGGTAAAACATTCATAACATCTTCATAGAGAATCAAAATGAAGTGGGACAAATTGAATTGGAAAGAATATGGAATTTAGTTTCTTTTGTGTGAGTTTCAGAATTTGATGTTAAATATTGAGCACGGGGAAGTCTATAGAAGTTCAGTCTCCTGAATAAACCAGAATTGAACAAAGTATACAATTCTCTCTATAACTTATTTTTGGGGAGGATTCAAGGAGTGAAACTTGGAGAAGTTTCATAATATACATTGAGTAATATTATCTATAGTATCATAGTATTCTAAGAATTGAAGAATTGCATAAATTGAAGAAGTCTCAGAAAGCATTATCAGGTTCTATGTGATGGTTGGTTGATGGTGATGATTTAATGTAAAGTTTTATTATCTCTCATATATTCTTGGGTGGAAGGAAGGGGAAAGAATGGAGAGTTAAATCCTCTCTTGATATTGGATTACTGTATATTCCTCTTGGAGATTTATCCCTCCCTTTACATTTGTAAGTTGTAGCTACCTTTGGAAGTCATTACTTCCCTTGAAGAATGACTATTGATTATTTCTCATATATTGTGCATGGTGTAACTCTTATACTAGTGTTCATTTCTCATTGGATATAGTTGAATGGTTTAAGTATAAGTTGAAAAAGGTTTTAAATTGTACTTGATACTGATTCACCCCCATCTCAGTATCAACACTTGGTATCAGAGCAGGTTGCCTTCAGAACAATTTAACCACTGGAAGGAAAATCCTGAGCAGAGATGGATGACCATGAGAACATTTCAAATGGGATTCAAAAATTTAATGGAAGAAATTATGCATACTGGAGTGATAGAGTGAAAACTTACCTAATGGATTTGGGAGTAGACATTTGGTACTCAGTTGTAAATGGCTATGTAATCCCAAATAATGCTTCAACCGATCCAAATGAGAAGAAGCTTATGAGTTGTAATTCAAAAGCCAGACATGTTATTCTAGCAGAATTGGCACCAACCATTTTTAGCAAAGTGATGGGATCCAACACTGCTAAAGAGGTATGGGACAAACTCAAGAGTATCTACGAAGGTGATCAAAAAGTTAAGTAGGTAAAGCTTGAACGACATAGAGAATAATTTGAAAATTTGAAGATGAATGAAAAAGAAGATATTGCAACCTATCTTCTTAGATTTGATGAAGTTGTTAATGCTATCAGAGGATTAGGTGAAGAGCTCAATGAATTGTTGGTTGTACAAAAAGTGTTGAGATCACTTCTCTTGAAGTATGATGTTAAGGTCTCCGCCATTGAAGAAACTAGGGACTTGACCAAAATGACAATTGATGAATTACATGGGTCTCTTATAGCATATGAAATGAGAACATGTACAGAAAGTGACCAGCCAAAAATGAAGCATCCTTTAAAGCCATAAAGAAGACAACAGACAAGGATAACGACCTTGATGAAGAAATAACAAATTTTGTAAGAAGGTTTCAGAAGGGAAGTGGAAGACACAAAGGTAAGTCTCCTCTCAAATGCTTTAATTGTGGTAGAATAGGAAATATTGTTGAAAACTGCTACTACAAAAAGAGAAGTCTCAACAATAAAAAGAGCTTCTACTCCAAGGATGATGACATCTCCTCATATGAGAGTGATGAAGAAGATAATGATGGAGGATAAGTCCTCTTCATAACCCAAGAAACCCAGGCTGATGATCACAAGAATTCTAAAGAAGAAAACATTTGTGAAGAAGATTCAGACGAAGAAACCAACCTTTATTCCGTTTGGGGATACAAAGATAATGCATAATGTGAACAAGAAGATGAGAATATTGAAAAGTTGAAGCATGTTGAAAATGAAAATAGAAAGCTTAGAAACACAAACATAATACTAAAAGGTGAATTGAGTAGTTGTGAAGAAGAGAATTACAAGCTTGAAAAGACCATTAATATCTTGAAGGAACAATTAGATGATTATGAGAAATTGAAAGCGGCATTGGATCACACAAAAGGGGAGCTATTATTGACAACATAAAAGTTGAAGAAGTTCAAAAAAAAGTACTAAAAAATTAGATGAGATCCTTATCAATCAAAGATATCCAAATGACAAGACATGACTACGATACAATGACAGTTTGAAGACAAAAACACAAGAGAAGGAAGATGAAAATGATGAAACAAACACTCCAGAACAAGTTGAACAACAAGATAGAATAATAGAATTCATAAGGAATGAGACATCAAGAAGATCCTCTCCCATCAAGTATGAAAGAAATAATTATGAAGGAAACTACATAAGAATAGATCGTGAACCCAGATGGACCACACCACAAAGAAGTTCACTTACTCCTAGGTATCAAAATTTCTTTCTTGGACATTGTTATACTTGTGGAAATTTTGGACACAGGGCAATCAATTGTAGAATCAATGAAAGGAATAAATATGCAAGCTACATGAATGGTGAAAATAGTAGATATGGAAATGTTCGTAGACCTATCAATAGACATTATAATCCATTTGACCCATTAATGGATCAAAATATTGTATGTTACAAGTGCAATAATATTGGTCATAAAGCACGAGATTGCAAAGAGATGAAGCAATATAATCATATGCCAAATGTTTGTATACCAACTACAACATGGAAAAGGAAAGAAATTCCACAAAATGAAAATTGTCAAATAACATTGGTCGCTAAACAATGCAAAGAAGAAGATGATTGGTTCATAGACAGTGGATGCTCATCTCATATGACCGGAGATCAAAGCAAATTTGTCAGCTTGAATAAAAAGGGTGGAAATGTTACATTTGGAGATGACTCATCTACTAAAATACTTGGAAAAAGAATCGTAAATCTTTGAAGTGAAAATGTAAAAGCAGGAAAAGTCATATTGGTTGAATATCTGAAGCAAAATCTCCTCAGTGTCAGCAAAATATGTGATCAAGGATACACTCTTACGTTTGACTCCCGAAAATGTAAAATCAGAGGAAAAAACTCAGGAAGATTGGTTGCAACTACAACAAGAAGACCGAACAACATATACATCCTAGAAATGAAGAAGAGAGAGAAGATAGAATCCACAGAAAAGGATTCCAAGGAATAAAAGGTCCCAAAGACCAAAAATAAGGATGAAGTATTATTGAGTGCCACATGTTCAAGGGGAGCATCCCCAAAGAAGAGAGTTACTTTTTTCCATTAAACTCGAGGGGAGAAGCCCTACCCTTTGACATTGTTGTCAAAGGGGGAGAGAAATTTGGATTATGATGATAGGGGGAGCATGAGTGTTTCCATCAATGACAAAGGGGGATATTGTTGGAAGATTGGTTGTTGTCATTGATGTCAACCCTAGTCTTGGGTTTTGGACCGCAAGATTGATGAAGGTATTTGGACATGAAGGAAAATGCACATGCAGATACAAAACCCATGGATGGATAGTATACATCATGTTGTTTCTGGTGGTATGTGGCACATCACATGGATCCTCATGGTTGAGGAGAAATGAATTTTTGAAGATGACAAAGTGAATTGAAGAAGGAAGTACATGTAGGCCCTGAAGATAATTAAAGAACATAATTACAAAATAAGAAAGTGTCAGGTCGACCCTAATGTTAAAAGGAAGTGACATAAATGGTATAAATATATATCATTATACATTCATTTGAAACACAATTCGAATTTCAGAGGAAATCAAAAGTAAAGAAGGCCATATTTCAAGGGAGGATGAAGTCTTTTGGTGATATGTTCTAAGGTATGTTATTTTTAGGTCATCTTACCATTTTCACTATAAATTTTTTTCTAGAACGATTTAGATGGTGAAATTTCTATGGTATTCATAAGACATATCAAGGTACCTATGGTAAAAGTTTCATATTTTGATTCGCTATAATTATGGAGATACACTCTGTGGAAGATAGGGTTTTTTTACCAGTCCTAAAGCTAGTCAATAAGCATGTGTTATGGGTAAAACAATTATAACTTCTTCATAGAGAATCCAAATGAAGTGGGACAAATTGAGTTGGAAAGAGTATGGACTTTAGTTTCTTGTGTGTGAGTTTCATAATCTGATGTTAAATATTGAGCACGGGGAATTTTGTACAAGTTTGGTCTCCTGAATAAACCAGAATTGAACAAAGTCTACCATTCTCTCTATAAATTATTTTTGGGGAGGATTCAAGGAGTGAAACTTGGAAAAGTTTCAGATAATACATTGATTAATATTATCTAAAGGATCATAGTATTCCAATAATTGAAGAATTGCATAAATTGAAGAAGTCTCAGGAAGCATTATCAGGTTCTATGTGATGGTTGGTTGATGGTGATGATTTAATGTAAGGTTTTATTATCTCTCATATATTCTTGGGTGTAAGGAAGGGGCAAGGATGGAGAGTTAAATCCTCTCTTGATATTGGACGATTGTATATTCATCTTGGAGGTTTATCCCTCCCTTTACATTTGGAAGTTGTAGCTACCTTTGGAAGTCATTATTTCCCTTGAACAATAACTATTGATTATTTCTCATATACTGTGCATGGTGTATTATGGTGTATTGGTGTAACTCTTATACTATTGTTCATTTCTCATTGGATATAGTTGAATGGTTTAAGTATAAGTTGAAAAAGGTTTTAAATTGTACTTGATATTGATTCACTCCCCTCTCAGTAATAACATTAACACTACAACAAACCTCATTGATATTCCCCATTGTGATCAAGCAAGATGTGCACCTATCCATGAGTTGAACTACAAAGAATTCCAAGACCACAATATGAGAGAAAGACAAACCAAAAGAGAAAAAAAAAACCCTCAATTGGCATCTGATATGATAGGGTTGACAAAGGTTCCAGTTTACTTCACATAAAGGAGGCGAGAGCATGACCCAAGGGGAGAGTTCATATTGATGTCGAGAATCATGTTGAAATAACAAAAAAATTGTTGAAGGGGTGTGCAAAATATCCAAACATACTAGTACTAAATGTGATAAGCTTCTCATGATGACGAGGCAAATATTCCATACCTTCATCAAGAGTGTGTTACAAGGAAATTGTGACGATGAAACCATTTATGGGGAACTACCAAGAAAAAATTTTAATGCTAAGAGGGGAGGATTCAAGGTCACAAGTAAGAAACATTTTCTCTGCTAGGAGCTATAATCATGGGATTGGAAACCTCCCGTGTACATGAAGACTTCCATCCATTTCATGCACTCCCTTGTTTTCCATACAATTTTCCTTTGAATTTAATCACCATTTGATTTGGAAGGAGGCAACCTCAAAGGATTTTAAAAGCAATGATGTTTGATGAAATATTTTAGAATGGATGGGGAAGCAGGGCCCTTCCCATGATGGAGTGGAGTGAATTGGGCTTGTTACCCCCTCTCACCTACGGGTAACTAGAGGAGATCATTTTTCATGATCCGCAATTGTATACAATGATCCCAAGTATGATGACTGACATTCTCCATAGACAAAAACCCCTCATATGCCTTTCCCTCATCATTGCTCAACTCATTCACTTGATAAACATGCTCACATGATGATGGTGTTCCAACACACATAAGGTATATTAGCCATTGTTTCATACAAAGTGTTAAATTTAATGTATTGGGCATTGTTATGAGGGAAAAAATCTCTATGGCCAGGGTAAACCACAACAGACAGGTATGACTACAAAAATCTACTCAATTCCAACATATGATATATAAACCAATATGCAAGCGAGATAAGAAAGAATCATACCTCGTTCCAGCGTTTGATGATGTTCCACTGTTGATTACTTTGACCCAAAGCTTTGTACCTGCAACAAATTTTCAACAAACAATAAAATAAAGTATACAGTGATAATATAAAGGGGTTAGCACATTAGATAGAATAATCCATTAATAAACATTACAAATATGCCCATGGATAATAATCATATATTTTCATGATACCAATTGGACAGGAAAGGAGTATTTCTATTAATAAATGATTAGTAGAAGCAAAAACATTACAAACTTCCATGTCGACACGGTTCGAAACCAAGAAACCAAGTTCCTTCCAATTGGGCCTCCACCAAAGGAAGGATCATAGAAAATAGACAATGAGGTTCTCTCAACAATAGGGAAAGAGCTTGGGGGATGAACACTATGTTTAGAGTTGAGGGCCAAAAGGATGCAGACTCAATATGAATTAATTTCTCTAGAGCAACTTTGATCTCAAAGTCAAATGTTTTCTCCTTTTTTTCCATAGCTTGGAATTGTGTTATTATAGCCTTCAAAATGAAACTGAAGGGCTGAGTCAGGATGTTTCCAGTATATGGAAGGCTAAGGATTAGAGATCTCTTGTTGTGACATGGAAACTCGACTTCATTTTTTTTATTTTCTGGCACAAATCCTGATGTACGTGGGCTGTAGTGAAGCAACCTAGGTATACACATGTTGTATAGTAGATAAGGTGCGTATATGTGAAAAAATATGTATTTTTAGCTCTGGATTCATCAAAAAGGGATGACAAGTCTACATAGGGAAATGGAAAAAGGCCCTCTGTGAAATATAGAAATGGTGAGGAAAATCTTTCTATAATAGATGCCCCCTAATGTGTGAGATCAGAGGAGTATCTTTGATGGCCAAAATACATTATAAATAACCCATAAGTGGAGTGGTGTAAACCCAGATGGAAAGACTAGTTTCTTATTACATTTTGTTTTGACTTTACATACATGGTTGCCAATAGAATACAATGCAAATCCATGTGGAAAATATACTGACTAAGTGTTCATGGCCATGAATAGGAAAATACAAATGTGGTTATATGCCAAAAGATATCATAATCATGAACAAGGCCCAGTAGAACCAGTCTCAAAACCAATCTGAAGATATTTGTATATGATGGAGTATAATCTGATGCCTCATGATTACTGTAGTCAAATAGGTGTTGGTCCAATGAAAAGGAAGCAACAACTCAGGAAAGCTGCGGTCACATAGTGATCTCTTCAAGTCTTCTACACATCTTCCAAAGGTGCAAGTCTACATCATGTGAATATAGGAGTTGAGGTCGAACACAATGAGACATCGTTTGATTACCAGTCATTGAGGTATACCATTAACAAATGCAAGACAACCTACCAATAATGAAAGTAGGTATCAAGGTACCGAGCACATTCTTACAAGTGTGAATAAAGGAGTCGATGTCAAACACCTATGGAATCCATTGATCAGAATACATTGATGTATTCCCATCTGTCAATGGTGAGAGATCCTTCCACTAATGATTGCAAGTCACAAGGTACTCATAAAACTCTAGGTCTTAGATCCAGAATAAATGAGATGAAGTCGATGGAAAGAGACCCACTGAAAGGAGAGCATTGAGGCATCTCTCATCAGTTATCATGAGGAACAAATTAGGAGCTTCATAATTTGGTGGAGATCGGATGAAAAACATGTTCACGAACCAACGACCTTGTGATTTTTTTGTGTGTGCCAAATGCAAGTGGTATACGAAAAAGAACCTATGAATAGCAGTCAATGATGAAAATTGCTGACAAAGGTGAGGAAACCATGAATAAGGCTAATGGAATCCAAGACATTGCACGAATCCCA
Source organism: Picea engelmannii (assembly GCA_009831015.1). NCBI lineage: Eukaryota > Viridiplantae > Streptophyta > Pinopsida > Pinales > Pinaceae > Picea > Picea engelmannii. The sequence goes on along the minus strand of ML776556.1, from coordinate 43,143 downwards.
AAGTGTGAATAGATGTCTTGTCGTTGAACACAAGGGAAATCACCTATTCATCGACCAATGATGAAATGTTGATTGTTGGGTTCAAGGTGACCTACCAATGATGAAATTAGGGCCAGGGTGCATGATAAGACCATATTATCATGTGATTCTGAGACAAATTGAGGGTATGGCGGAAATGAAAATTCAAGAGTTCTGAGGAATGGCCAACATAGGTTGATAGACTTCCTTTGAACAAGAGCATGAGACATGTGGTAGACTTCGACAACATAGACTCAATGATGTAACTATTTGATGCAGGAGGCATCAATAATGTTCTCTATAGCAACTGGAAGAGTAACCAGTCGATAGAGAAAAACTCTGTAACAAGATCAACTTCCTAAGGCCATGCTAAACCCAAAATTGTGATGACACAAGGACTCAATAATTTTGTTCTCTTTTCAAAGGCGACACGACTGCTTCCAATTATAATATAGTACTCCCTTCCTGCCCATATTTTTTGTTTTTTCATAACAAATGAATGCTATGATATAGAGGAGGAAATGAGTGTCACAAGTAAGAAAAACTAGTTCCAGCAGTGGAACGTACCTATGCTCAATGCAAGGAAATTTATGTAGGAGATGGACACTCGGGGTGATGTTCCCTCCAGGGTATAGGTGTCAAATTGTGAAGTATATAAATAAGGCTCTGCTTAGTTGAGGATGCAAAAATTTCTTAGGCAACGGTTTATAACGCAAAGAGAGAACTAGCTAAAGGCTCAATACTGCAAGCGAGGGCATGAGATGCAATCACAACTTAACGCCAAAAAATGTCATTTTTATGTCTTTTAGTCTACTTGGTGTGAAAAAGGGATAAAATTGTGCCAAATAGACATCTTTTCAAATCCAATTTACGAGTGTGAAAAAGACAAGTTCACTCGACCATCTTTTCTATTTTGGTAATGAGTAGGAAAAGAGATTAACTAAGACTCATGACCTTTCAAATCCAATTTAACAAGTGTGAAAGGGACAAATCACTCGGCGATCTTTTCTATTTTTGGTAATGAGTCGAAAAAGAGCTTAACTAAGACTCATTTTGGGAGTCTATGGGGAATAAGGTTGCATGTGTATGAGTGAGAAATGAGGCTCATCATAACATCATGTATCAAGCTATAATGGAATCCCAATCCTAAGGAAAAAATCGGCATGGGCACCAAATGACAAAGAGGATCTAACTAAGGCACCCATGTTTGGTAAGTCTACCATTTATTAGTGACACTACTTATAGCAGACAGAAGGTTCTGTGTCACAAAAAATGGGTTCATACCTAAGGCATAAAAAGTGGTATTTTAGAGGATAATGCAAAAATGAACGATGGAGTGGATACTTCTCATATAAGCTAGGTTATGAAAATACCTACCCGAGGTGACGAATGACCAATCATAACGTTGGACTCCACAAGAAATTTGAGTCAAAACTACCAAAACCAGCTTAAAACCATAACCCCCAGCCCGGATCTGATTCGACTGGGGGGAATTTTCATAACCCTCATCAGAACATTCCTACTGGAATGATGCCCAACCCACCTTATACGAATCAACCTGGAGGAGGGCCTTATATTTTTGGATAAGGATTTGGTTCTTACCAGAATCCTGGGTGGAATGCAGTTCCCAATGTACAGTCTTTCATGAGAGGATGGGGCCAGATTTTGCAACCCCATCTCCCTTTTCTGGACACGCTTAATCTTCCATATTTGTCTAAGTTAATGAATGAACCAGTGAGTCATGATCCCACATGGCTCCCTGTCCCCACCAAGATTCCTTCGAACATCCCAAAGTTTGAAGGTAAGAATGGAGAGGACCCTGGTGATCACGTCACTACCTTTCACCTTTGGTGCTCATCGAATTCCCTTAACCATGATTCTATTAGATTATGATTGTTTCAAGACACTCTCATTAGAGTTGTTGTGCAATGGTATATTGAGCTACCTAGGGGTGTTGAGTATGTGTTATATTCTTTGCATGAGTAGTAGTGTCTGCCTCGAGAAATGTGACACCTACCTCGAGAAACGTGTCATGTATTTAGGTGGCTTTTCGACACATGGTTTTTTGTCGATGGTTTTCTATTTTTGGTTAAGGAATTAGGGTTTTGGAGTAATCTAGGTCACTGGGTTAGGGTTTTGGATGCCGCTGGCTCCTATATGTATATTGTATTGTAAACAATGTAACACCATGAATGAATATATAATATGTTGGTTTTCCTGGTTTGGGTTTCCAGGGGAAATCTTTTTGTATAATGTTTGTATTTGCCATTGTATCTTTTCTGTTCTTTTCTGAATATTTGTTTGCAGTAGATATTGTACAAGGTTAGGATTTACATTTGGTATCAGAGCTTTATTGGCTTCAGGGGGACACCTTTGTGGTCAAGGGTTTGGTTCAGGACTGTGATAAGCCTTGTTACAGTGGGAGATCTGCAGTATTGTTTTTTAGGTGAAAAGAAATGGAAAGAAATTTGAATATGAAGATCGAGAAGTTGAATGGGAAAATATTTGAGTTGTGGAAGCTCAAGATGGAAGATATTTTGGTGGATAGAGATCAGTGGATCACGGTAGATCCAGGTACTGCACCTACAGGAACTTCTGCAGATGACTGGAAAAAGATGGATCGGAAGGCAAAAAGCACAATTCGACTGTGTCTCTCTGATTCAGTATTACTGAATGTGTCAGAGGAAGCTACAACCAAGGATTTATGGGAAAATTTGTGGAAGTTGTATCAGTCTAAGTCCCTGGTAAATAAACTATTCTTGAGAAAGAAGTTGTATAACTTGAGGATGAGATATGGAGACTCGGTGGAGAGCATTTGAACGCCTTCAATACTATGGTAAGTCAGTTAGTATTTGTTGAGAGTAAAATTTCAGATGAAGATAAATGTCTCAGTTTTTTGTGTTATTTACCAGACTCGTGGGATAGTCTAGTTGTGGCCATAGGTAGTAACACAACTTATTTGAAGTTTGAAGAAGTGGTCTCATCCTTGTTGTCAGAGGAAATGAGACGGAAGAATATGGAAGGACATAGCACAGACGCATTATTTGCAAGAGGACGTTCCCAGGAAAGAAATAGATCTAATTTCTCAAGTGGGAGATCTAATTCTAAGGGTAGATCTAAATCTCTCAGAAAGTTTGTAAGGGTATGTTGGAGGTGTGGAAAATAAGGGCACTACAAGAAGCAATGTAGATCCAAAGTTGAGAAAAAGAAGGGATCTGAAGAATCTTCTTCTACAGAAGAAAAGAACTCCAAGGAAGAAGGAGGGGATGTGTACTTGGCCTCTTCAATCACACATGCAGATCATGAAGCATGGTTGATTGACTCTGGTGCATCCTTTCATATGACTCCCCACAGGGAGTGGTTCTGTGAATATGAAAAGTATGATGGAGGTAATGTTTTCTTAGGTAATGATTCGACAACCAGGATCATAGGAAGAGGAAGGGTCAAGTAGAGGCTCATAGATGGAAGGAATAGAACACTGCCTGGTGTTCTGCACATCCCAGGTATGGCCATAAATTTTATTTCTGTACGAAAAATGGAAGATGCAGGGGTAAAAACAATTTTTGAAAAGGGAACTTGTAGGATGGTTCGAGGAGCAATGGTGTTGATGAAGGGAGTTTGGTTTGGAACTCTATATAATCTACAAGGAAGCACTATTAGTGATGGGTTTAATAGCTCCATTGTTCCTGATATTGGAGTTGAAGAAGAAAGAACTCCTATAGTCTCTAGAGAAAAGGTTATGTTGTGGCATTAAAGATTGGGGCATATCGGAGAGAAGGGTCTTCGACTACTACACGGTAAAGGTATGGTTGAAGGTATGTCTAACTTCTCTCTAGATTTTGATTTCTGTGAACAATTTTTATTTTGATTTATTGGTGTAACGAGGGCAGAAGGAATTTTACAACTAGTTCATAGTGATGTTTTTGGACTTGTTTCAGTCCCATCATTGGGAAAATATGTGTACTATGTCTCATTTATAGATGAATTCTCAAGGAAAAATTGGATATATATCCTCATGAAGAAATCTAAAGTCTTTGACAGGTTTAACAAGTTTAAGGCTCTTGTTGAGAATCAAACAGAGAAAAGAATTAAGGTGTTGAGGATAGATAATGGTAGAGAGTTCTGTGGAAATGAATTTGAATAATTTTGTAAGAAGTGTAGTATAGCAAGGAAGAAGACTACTCCATATACACCTTAGCGGAATGGAGTTGCATAAAATATGAACAGGACGCTGATGGAAAAATCAAGGTGCATGCTTAGTGGTGTCGGCTTAGGGAAAGAATTATGCATAGAGGCAGTGGGTATTGCATGTTATCTGGTCAACAAATCACCCTCATCAGCATTGGGTGAAAAGACTCCACAAGAGGTATGGACTGGTAAGGAACCTTCTCTCACACATATTAAGGTATTTGGCTGTGATGCATATGTTCATGTTCCAAAGGAAAACATGAGTAAGCTGGATAAGAAGGATAAAAAATGTATCTTTATTGGATATAAAGATGGTCTCAAAGGTTATAATCTTTGGAACCCAGAAACTAAGAAGGTAGTGTATATCCGAGATATGGTATTTAGAGAAATGAAGGATGTTGTTAAACATGAAGTCCTACCAAGTATGGAAGAACCAAAGAAGATAGAGTTTGATTTAAAGGATGATGAATCAGACTCTACAGAAGAACATGAATCATAAGAAGAATATCCTCATACTCCAGTATTGAGGAGATCGGATCGAGAAAGAAGGCTACCAGAAAGGTATAGTCCATCTGATTTTCGTTCAAATTTTTCTTTGTCTATTACTGATGATGATCCTAGAACTGTCAGGGAGGCAGTGGATTCAGAGGATAGAAATATCTAGAAAAGGGCCATGGAAGAAGAAATGGGATCTTTGAATAATAATGAGGCTTGGGATCTAGTGGAGTTTCCAACTGGAATAAATCCCATTGGCAGCAAATGGGTATTTAAAAAGAAGTTGAATACAGAAGGAAAAGTGGAGAAATACAAAGCTCGGTTAGTAGCAAAGGGTTATTCCTAGGTTGAGGGAATTGATTTTGGTGAGATTTTTTCTCTTGTTTCCAAGTTAAGCTCTATAATATTTTTGTTATATGTTGTTGCTGCATTTGATTTTGAAGTAGAACATATGGATGTGAAGATAAAATTCCTGCATGGGAATCTGGAAGAAGAAATATTTATGAAGCAACCAGAAGGTTATGTTGTGAAAGAAAAGAAGGAGCTGGTATGCAAGCTGAAAAAGTCCCTGTATGGTTTAAAACAATCACCAAGGATGTGGTATCAAAAATTTGATACTTATATGCTGGGACTTGGCTTCACAAGAAGCAAAGAGGATCATTGTGTGTATTCTAAATTAACTGGTGATCATTCGATTTATTTGGTATTGTATGTGGATGACATGTTGTTGATAGGAAACAATAAGGAGATTATACAAGATGTGAAAACTCAATTGTCCTCTAAATTCGACATGAAGGATCTTGGTGCTTCAAATTTCATTTTGGGCATGGAAATTAAAAGATATCGAAAAAAGAGAAAACTCTGGTTAAATCAGAGAAAATATGTCGAGACAATATTGCAGAGGTTTAATATGCATGAATGTAAACTAGTCAAGGTTCCTATTCATGTTGGTGTAAAGTTATCTGTGGATTAGTGTCCTAAGACACATCACGAAGAGGAGGACATGTCTCATTTTCCATATGCGAGTGCAGTTGGCAGTTTGATGTATGCAATGGTCTGTACTAGACTGGACATTGCACATGTAGTGGGAGTTTTGAGCAAGTATATGTCAAAACTAGGGAAGGAGCATTGGACAACAGTAAAAAGGGTTTTCAAGTATTTGTGTGGCACTTCTAGCTATGGATTGTGCTACAAAGGAAGACCGAGATTGGATAGAGTGGTCAATATACATGAATTTGTGGATGCAGATTGTGCTGGATATTTGGATCGTAGGAGATCTACAAGCAAGTATGTGTTTAACCTGTTTGGAGGAGAAATAAGTTGGATGAGAAAAAGACAGGTTGTAGTGGCACTTTAAACTACAGAATCTGAATACATGGCAGCCACTCATGCAAGTAAGGACATAGTATGGTTACAAATATTGTGTTAATGTATTGGGTTGGTACAACAAGCTGTAAGGATAGAGTGTGACAGTCAGAGTGCAATTTTTCTGGCGAAGAACCCTGCTTATCATTCAAAGACAAAGCACATTGATGTTCAATATCACTTTGTGAGAGACATGATTGAAGAAAAGAAAGTATCATTGATGAAGGTGGACACTTTGAAAAATGTTGCAGACTCATTAACAAAATTTGTGATCACTGAGAAGTTCTTTTGGTGTAGAGGATCAATGGGCATTGTTGCCCTGGATTTTTGACTATGTAACCCTGTAACCCCATGTATGCAAAGAAAACAACAAGTGGGATAATGTTGGGTATGTGTTATATTTTTTTACCTCGAGAAATGTGACACGTACCTCAAGAAACGTGTCATGTATTTAGGTGGTTTTTCGGCACATGGTTTTTTGTCGATGGTTTTCTATTTTTGGTTAAGGAATTAGGGTTTTGGACTAATCCAGGTCATTCGGTTAGGGTTTTGGATGTCGTTGGCTCCTATATGTATATTATTTTGTAAACAATGTAACACCATGAATGAATATAGAATATGTTGGTTTTCCCAGTTTGGGTTTCCAAGGGAAAAAAATCTGTGTAATGTTTGTATTTGCCATTGTATCTTTTATGTTCTTTTCTGAATATATGTTTGCAGTATATATTGTACAAGGTTAGGATTTACAAGGGGGACATATGGGTCATTTAATCAATTGGTTATGGTCTTTCTAAACCACTTTCAATTTCCCATTCGTTGTGATGTTAGCCTCAAAATTTTGTCAACTTTACACCAAGACACCACCACTCATATCTCGGATCATATCCAGGAGTGGCGTAGATGAAGGCAGTTGATTAAGACTCCTATACCCCCATCCTTTCTCTTAGAATTCTTCCTAAAGTATTTTCACCCTCTTATCTTGAAAGACGTTGCTACTTACGAGGTCTCCATTGAGGAAGAAGCTATCTTTAGAGCCCAAAAAATAGATTTGATATATGCTCATTCTGGGATGTTATATCACCTTCTTCTAGAAGCACCGCATTCAAGTTACGACCTTAGGAAAAAAAATGGACCTCATGCTAATGGAATTGTAGGATCCGCCAATGTAAAGTCCACAGACTCTGAGATGATCCATTTGAAGACTTTGTCTCTAAAACAGTCTATTGGAGGACCAACTTCGTCTATGTCTTCCAACCCCACTCAATCGATAGATGTAAATTCTATGCAATCGTCGAAAAACCCAAATGGTGACCAACACAAGACGGTCAGGAAGGGAGTGCTATATTATAATTGGCAACAGTCGAGTCACCAATTCTGTTACGAGGGAAAAACTCTCTATGGCATGGGTAAACCACAACAGACAGGTATGACTGCAGAAATCAACTCAATTCCAACATATGCTATATAAACCAATATGCAAGAGAGATAATAAATAAGCCTACCTCATTCTAGCATTTGATGATGTTACAATATTGAGTACTTTGACCCAAAGATTTGTACCTGCAACAAGTTCTCAACAAACAAGAGCAAGTATATAGTGATAATATAAAGAGGTTAGCACATTAGATAGCATAATCAATTAATAAACATTACAAATATGCCATGGATAATAATCATATATTTGCACGATACCAATTGGATAGGAAAGGAGTATTTCTATTAATAAATGATCAGCAGAAGTGAAAACATTATAGACTTCCATGTCGGCACAGTTTGAAACCAAGAAACCAAGTTCCTTCCAATTGGGCCTTCACCACTTCAATCCTCCACCAAAGGCAAGCTCATAGAAAAGAGACAATGAGGTTCTCTCAACAATAGGGAAAGAGCTTGGGGGACAAACATTGTTCTTAGACTTGAGGGCCAAAGGGATGTAGACTCAATATGAATTAATTTCTCTAGAGTAACTTTGCTCTCAAAGTTGAATGTTTTCTCCTTTTTTTCCATAGCTCGGAATTTTGTTCTTATAGCCTTCAAAATGCAATTGAAGGGCCGAGTCAGAACGTTTCCAGTATATGGAAGGCCAAGGATCAGAGATCTCCTGTCATGAAATGGAAACCCGACTTCATTTTTGTATTTTATGGCACAAATCCTATTTTACGCGGGATGTAGTGGAACAAGATGCGTATACGCATGTTGTATAGTAGATATGACACGTATATGTGAAAAAATATGTATTTTTATCTCTTGATTCATCAAAAAGGGATGACAAGTCTAGATAGGGAAATGGAAAAAGGCCCTCTGTGCAAGATAGCAATGGCGAGGAAAATTTTGCTATAACAGGCATTTAGGTGAGGATAATGCAGCTGGTAAAAGAATGGAAAGCACATGGTATATATTCAAAATGCAAAATAAATAAAGGGATATGAATGATAAATCAAAAGCCAAGTTATCCTGAGATCTACTCACTCTCTATGAGGCCATCACTCTAAGTCCTAATGCACTAAATTCATATCAAAATAAAAGGACTTAATTGAATCTTGATGTAATAAATGCATAAACCTAAAATGGGCTTGCAAAAAAATTAATAAATATCAAAAGGAAATATAGGGGTGGAAAGAAACAATGTTGAGGAAAGGATAACTCATTGCACCAAGTGATCCCTCTACAAAGGTTCTCATGGAGGTGAACATCACATGTGGCCTTGCATGTTAATGACACCATGACCATGAAGTAAACCCCACGACATACCACTCATTCATACTTACACTTTGATGGGTTTCTCGAAAACTACTCTACTTGGGTACTAGCACACCTAATAGGGTTGTTTGATGGTCCTCCCATACTTAAACTTAGTAAATTGTATAAATTCATAAGCTAATACCATACTGATAGTTCCCCAAAGTAAATTGCATTGTAAGTGTTTAAAAAAAATATAAATTCGTCATGCACACACAAAAATGTTGCACTAGCATCTTGTAGAGAAGTTGCAAGAAGAGATGGCAGCCGATGAGGAGATTTTGTCGTATATAATATCAATATATTATTCTTCGGTAACAATCAGTAGAATATAAAAAAAAAATATGAACTTGTATAAACAATTAATCTATTGTTGTTAACAGATAAAATACACATATAAAAAATTGTTTAACTCTATTGTTGTGTTATTTTCTACTTAAAACTATAGAAATGACATTTGTGGCAAACATAGTACACCTGGTCCTCCATCATAGAACCTTAAATAGAGCCAATTTCCCAGCGGAGTGTGTTCAGGTTGTTCCATGTCCAATCTTCGCATTAAGTTGTTCCATCTCCAATCTTTGCCATTAAGTTGCCCATTAATCTTCAATAAGATTCATGTGCTACCCACGTTTTCTATCCTTGCCTTGGTTGTTTTCCGTAGGCTCCCAGGCACGTCAAAAACAACCAAAACAAGGATAGAAAAACATGGGTAAAAAATACCTTGTCGAAAATGTGTTGTGGATCATGGAGGTGACTTCCCTTCATATCTGCATTTGTCAAATACAACAATAGGTTAAATGAAAAATGAAGATAACCAAAGCATGTTTTATACTTCATTTTGAGAAATTATTATAATGGCCAGAGGCTACCTGAGATAAGTGTCATTTATTTCTTTAGCACCATGAATATTTCCATTCCAAATACATGTCATGCGATATGATGAGTTTGTGCATAAATGTGGATACATGAGCTATTTCACTGTAGAGAAAAATTGAGTGACCTTCTTTCCAACTTATGTAATTTAATTAGATACCTCATTGTTGACTATCCAAGACTAACAATAAAACATGTTTCAAAATTATTACCCCACACCAATCATTTATAGAAGACATTATAGGAAGCTACTAGGTTGATTGTTGTTGGCTACTATGGAATCAACTTCAATTTTTAAATAAATTTCACTCTCATTAACAATGTTCTTCTATGAAGACAAAGAGAAATCATGGGTATTTTTGTTGTTTTTCTTCATATGAGATATAATTGATATATTATTACAATGATGAGCATTCCATATATAGGGAACATATGGAGACCACCCATTAAAGGATGCATCCCTTGAATAATCAATAACTATTTATTATTATCATTTACTTATTATATATGATATTTAATCATCAATAATTATATTATTAATTATTATTCTAAGAGAATGTCTTCTCGATGTTGTCCAAACATCAACACTCCCTCTCAACGAGGGAGGCATTCTGCATCATACCAAGCTTGTCTTTGAAGTATACAAACTTCACCCTAGACTCATGACACTAGTTAGTCAGTTTTGGGAGACGTCTCTCTCCCACCTGAATAGAGGAGAAACTCCTTCTGTGACTCTCCCTCTGAACCAATTAACTCTCTCTAAGAACATGCTCACTATGGGTTCACATGTAATAGCATATAACATCTTTATTCTTTATCATTCCTTGTCAAATCACCATGATTAGGATAAAGACTACACCCAGATATTTCAACACAAGTACACACTTGTGAGTGAATGTCAGCTTGATGCTAATTGACACATGGAAAAAAATTCAAGCACCTCGAGTCCATATTATTCCTTGTCATAATAAAGGAAGGACTACATTTGTGCCCATTTACCACAAGTGCACCTTTATAATAGATGTATTCTATATCCCTTGGTCTACAGCCCAATCTAGGAGAAGGTCCGCTCGATGATAAAACATCAACACTCCCTCTTATCTAGGGAAGTATCTTTCCAATCTCTTCTCCCTCTAGATGTAGCACTACCTCACTCTCTGGGAGTGCCTCTACATACAATGGAATTGCTGCCATGATTTCTTCCTCAACATCTCATGGCTCGACTCATGTATTGGGACTTCTACACCTACTCCCTCTGAGTCTCATAATGTGTTTTCCTCCTCTACTAGACCTACCATATTTTTTCTATAGTCGGTCTTGAATCATTGTATCCATGATCATTGGAACTGTATTTTCTATCTGACATGGTCTCATCCAGGGAAGTACATTGCTGCTAGAGACTCCCTATCTCTGAGCATCATGTCTGGCAATGTCTCTCCTTGATATCATGTTGGAAGGTATTTCCCTCCATGTCTGCCTCTTGTGAATGTCATTATGGCTCCTTCTCAGAGCTAATACATGTGACCTTCCCAAAACAAGAAACAAGAACAACAAAAAGCATCTCCTAGAGGAGATCAATTTATCTTGTGCACAACTATATACAATGACCCTCCAAATAATATGTCTTCTACTATGACCAACACATATCCATCATATACTCAATTTCATATGGCTACCAACACACCTCCAACATACACTTGATGTCATACGGCTACCAATACACATTCATCATATACTTGATGTCATATGGCTAACCATGTTGATTTTCTAGTGTTAAATTAAACAAGCACAATTTTCCACAAGTGGTAATTACTTCCAATGATATACGATATTTCTTTAGTAAACACTATAACATCACTAAGCAACTCGGAAAATTTCAACTTCTTACTCTCTTCCTTAGATCACTTATCCCAAACTACCCAAAGATTAATTTGGTTATAATCCATCCACATAGCATTTGACTTTGTTAAATTGTTCCTCCATAATTCATGAGATTCTTTGCATAAATATAGGTAGAAGTAAATATGCAGTACATTCCTCATATTTAGGTAATTAGACATTTTTACTAGAAATTACTGCCCACCATAATTTATGGAATTCTTTCTATAATTTAGGTAGGAGTAAAAAGTAAATATGTGGTACATAGAGATTGTAACAATCCCAACATTTTACACTACTTTCATTTTCCTGGGCCCTCCTGTGAAGGAGTCAAGCCCAGTCTCACTCTGATACCATGTTGTTTTTCTTCATATGAGATATAATGGATATATTATTACAATGATGAGCGTTTCGTATATAGGGAACACATGGTGACCATCCATGAAAGGATGTGTCCCTTGAATAATAAATAACTATTTATTATTATCATTTAATTATTATATATGATATTTAATAATCAATAATTATATTATTGATTATTATTCTAAGAAAATGTCTTCCCAATGTTGTCCAAACATCAACAATTTTTACAACTGGATAGGGATCACATTCTATCCAATGGTATGGGTTTTACCAATTCATTAGTGATTAAACTATTGCAATGAAAAATAATCCATATTGTATCAAATCCTTATTTAATGATGAGATCTTCATTCTAAGAAGCATGAAAATTCCAATTGTACATCATTATTTAGTCAGTAAATGATTTGGATAACATACCTGCCCTGATCACATCTCATCCATCATTATGTTTGTCTAATCCCTGTAGTGCCAAGTCATTCAACCTCCATAAATATCTATAAAATGCATATACTCATATTGGTAACATTGTTTTCTCTAAGATGCATTTTTATGAGAATGTCAGAACATACCTTGATAGTGCTTCCAAGCACCTTATAAGCCTTGTTTTTTGGACTAGCCCCTCATCATCCTAGATTCAAACATGGATTTACTTTATTAGAACAAAATGGGATAGATATATAACTAAATAGAACTCTTGAATAAGATCCCTATTGGTTTCGAGAATAATTTATTGGAGCCGTCTAAACTTGGAGAAAACCTCCCTTGATCTGAAGGAGCAACAACGAAGTCAACATTGAGTATGGTGTTGCTCCATTGGATTCAGGGAGGTTTTATTCAAGATTAAACAGCCCCAATAAATTATTCTCTACTGAACAGGGCCAACCATGTGAAGGTGGAAGCTCCTATGACCCCTCCCCCCTTTCACATCACTCTCAGTTCCCCAATACCCAATCTATATTTAAATAGAAAATATGCATTAAAAATATTCAAAATTGATCAAAAGTGTTTGTAAAGATAAGCACTAAAGCTATGATAAAATAAGTACAAAGTTGTTTGATTTCTTTCTTTGAACATAAGTACTACAAATTAATAAAATTGGATTTGTTTTATCTCTCTATCCATATTTTATTAACCATCTATATTTGTATTTTACTAACATAAGTACAAGAAAGTATGCAATAGCTCATTCAAAGGAAATGCAACAAAAAGTATGCAAGAATTCATTCAAAGGAATATGTCATAAAAAAAAGTTTTTATATATGAGGTTTATCATCCGAAAAAAGTTCCAACTATACTAGCTATATGTACATCAATTTGTCTTATAATAATATTATACATCATCATTTTTTTTAGGCCTCGTATTATGTGTTTTCTAGTTCATAAGTAAATCATCAACATCAACATCTTCATTTTCTGGGGGCTCTTCAGTAGCTAATTCTTCTTGACTCATCTCACACATGAGAGCAGGCCTGGTCTTGTACTAACGACGTGCAAGCTGTTTTGAGGAGGAATCCCCTACAAAAACAAAAAATATTAAATTTATATGGCCAATTTATAAATATCATTGAAGTAGTTCAGTAATATTAAAAAAAACCTCTGCAATGTAATTATTTACCCGGTGCACTAGTCGACATTGTTGGAATCGTTGTCGGTCTGCACTCCTCTTCAGGTGAAGGATCCTGAAGTGCGGCATTCTCTTCTATTGAAACCAAAAAATTTATAAGGACATAATCGTAAATGTATAAGTAAAAAAAATCAGAAGTACAAAAATTTATAAATACAAAATTATTAAGTATATGATTAATATACAACCATATTACCATCATAGGCCTCAGTCATAGGAACACTATGGGGTTGCATCCCACTAGAATGGGGTTTCTTGGGAGCACCATGTTGTGGCAATGCTGCACTATTAATGCAATGATCTTCAGTATGAATGGACTCGTCGATAATTTTTCTCCCCTGATTAAAACAAAGTAACACATTAAATTTATGGATGGTGATAAAAATGAATGTATTTTATAAGTAATGAAAGTTTAATGTGGATTGATTTTTATTTACCTTATCCTACAAAATAGATCTTGGGGTCTATCCCATGTTTTTTCTATGTTTGATGACAACTTGATAGCCGTACCTATAACCAATCTAGAGGTCTTCCTCTGTGGTTTCGGTTCCGAAGTCCTTTCCCTGCATTGCATAAGAGTATGCATTTTAAATGTTATTGGCTGCAATTACCTGAAAGTTGGAAGGAGATAAAAATAATATTGTTAAGATGTTTGGGTGCCTACAATTTGTGATTATAACTTCATGTAGCCTCCCTGGACTAGCTTGTGTTGACTATGTTTGGAAATCTTTGCTTTCGTTTCCTTCTAAGTGTCAGACAACCTATCATCAAAAGTTTCAAGTATGTTATATACCACGCTTTTATTTAGATCTAAAGAAAATTAAAGGTGTTGAATTCAAAATGTAATTTACCTTGGGGTACCAGTTGGTGTTTTTTCTTATTTTCTCAATTGTTTTTCCTTTGCATCATCAATTAGCGTCTTCCACTCCCTCTCTATAACCATGGTAGGATGCTCATACCTAGGGTTTTTTTGCAAGTGAACCCTATACACATCTCACATAAATTTTAAATATTGTCCAGCGAAGGAGGTGGTCACTTTTTATTGAAGGTGTCTACTTCGAAGAGGCCTTCAAGATAATCCTTAAGTTCTTTTTTGAGGTTGGAATTTTGGGAATTCCACCTTTGCATATGTTTGTCCTGAAAAAAAAAATGTTTTTGTCTTCAAGTTCATATAAAAATGGTCGTTTCCTGCATGCAAAAATATATGATCATGAAATTAAAAATAATAATATAGATGTTCTATGTTTGAGATAGATAACGTGAAATAGTTAAAATATTAAAAGATACCTGGGAGTATTATTTGTTTTAATGGAATTCATTCCTTGTTGACCATAAATATGCAAGGAAGGGTCCCTGTGCCAGTAACACGTCTCCCTCCAAGAAATGCAACCATATAATTCACATCATTAGGCTTATCTTTGTCACCACCTCCAGAGCCTGGCTGTGTGGTTTTCTGGGAATGCATGTCATGAATCTCATGTAAAGGTGTGGAAGATGGATAACTAAATAACATGACAAGTATATGAGGGGCCACATTAGGAATGTGAGGTGTCTATGTAGTGCCACTATTACCAACACCGAGATGAATAAGCTCCAAATAACTCTATATAAGAAAGAAAATGTTTTTTTGTTTAGATAATTTAAAAGTTAAAAAACAAACTTTCATAATTGAAATTATGAAAAAAAAAATCACTTTAAATTATGATTATTAGCTTATATGTCCTAAGTTGTGTCATAAAGAATTTGATCCTTTGTTTGACCTCGAGGGTTTGATCTTCAAGGTCTAACAAGTGAGAAAGTTCCTTGTTCATTTTAATGATCTTGTTATGTAACATTACCATCGGGTCGGAGGATGAATACAAGTCATCCTCGCCGGATGAATCATGAGCATCATGGCTCGTAGACTACATATTTCAACAAAATAAATGTTATTTCAGTTATATAAAAAAATAAAATAATTGATCGCCACACAAATAAAATTATATAAAAAAATAATAAAATTCACGTATAATGTAAGTTGTAATTTTTAATCCTTTACATGTTTTGCGTCTGGGCCTTTTCCACGATCATCCTGCTACATTATAAGATAATTAGAATCCCAAAATATTTAAAAAATTGTTAAAGATTAAAAAAATTGTTTGTCACTCAAATAAAATTATATAAACAAATAATAAAATTCATATTAAATGTAAATTGATGTCGATGCCCTCTACAACCCGCGGGTCGAAAGGTCCACGTCAACACATGATCTTCTCTTTTCCACTGGCCCGAAGAACCCTTGACGGCTCTTCTATTTCCCTATCGGGAAATCTGCACCCACAACAACTCTCACAGGATCCCCTCTTTACACTTGGGAGATCGAACTTCGCAACTTCGTGAGGTCAGTGGTCGAGCATTGGACTCTCGAATCCCCGAACCCCGATACGGTCAACGTTGACCTTTTCCTTTTTCCTTCGGGATTTTCCCTATCGCGATTTCGACACTCGCGATGTTGAAAAACTTGTCTTACCAACTCCCGAATCCCGATTTGTCGAAACTCCAATGCGCTCGCGATTTTGAATTTTCAACGCCACGTCACTTCTGTTGGGATTTCGGACTTCGTGGTATTGTGAATTCTGATGCAACTGTTTCGAGACTTCTCTCCATGAAACTCCGAAATGGTGTGCCACCTGTCCACTTGCCGACTCCGCTATGGCCCACAGTCCTCTGACTTTCAGGATATCGCGATTCATGATTTCACGATTCCTGTTGCACCGTTTACAGAACTTCCACCCACAAAACCCCGATGCAAGTATATACACGTAAATCCAACGACTCCTGTGGATTGGATCTACGGTCCTGCCCCTCCTGAGCTTAGAAACTTTTGGGAATACTCGTCGTATCTCCCCTACTCCTCTATGAGATCTAACGGCTCATGGAAATTCATGAATCCTTCTCAGAGAATACCAACCGTCCGTCCTCCTTGGCGATTTCTTCTAATGACCAAGTGTCCCTCCAAGGAACTCGTCCACCTGTAGTGCAAACTTACGACGCTTCTTACAAATTTCCAGTCACAACTTCTCTTATGCTGTTCTTCGACAGTTTCGAAGGCCTTATCCTTCCTGAGCTTTCTTATAACTCTGCGTCTTTGAGAAGACTTGTGCGTGCACTCCTTGCAGCAACCTTCAGACACTTCCGAGTGTTGAATTTCCTTCGACCCTGCGCACACCTGCAGAAGCAGTCTCTCAATGCTTTTCTTAGACTCGCAACTCTAAGACTTAGCTTGGCCTGTGCACTCCTTGCATGGCTCCTGTGCCTGTCTGCACTTCTGTGTGAATGAGAACAAAAGCTATCTCTATCTGAACCCTTTGTCAATGCACTCCTTGCAGACAACTCGACTGCACTCCTTGCAGGAACTCTTACTCAGATAAAGAAACAATTGAAACTCATTCCTTCTTCCTTTCAGACTTCAAACTCAAAACATGAAATCATATACACAACATATAAAGAAAATGTATAACAGGAAGCAAACATTCATGAGCACATCATTCAACATCAATACACAGAGAACAAACACAAAACCATGAATTTGAATCAAACTCTTTCTATTAATCCAAATATTTGTACATGGGTGTTTTTACACATCTCTCTGCATGCTCTTGCTCCAATGCTTCAATCTATCTTCCATAATGTTACAATACACAATGAGGGTGTCTATATCCCATTTCCCTCTTGCATTCTAAAACTGTCTAATCTAGAATTAAATCCTATCTACCTACATTAACTACTTTAAATTCCTTCTACCTACTAAGGACGAGAGAAAATTGCTCAAGGTCCATTTACATTATACAAGTGCGTCTCTTCTTAATGGCTTCATTTAAGATTGCGTAACAATTTCAAGGTGATTTTCAAAATTTGTGTTGGGTGCTTGTCCAGTTGTCTGATTGTCTCCGTGCTGGCTCGCTTGATGTTGGTGATGCTCCTGCATCATACTCCCTCGCTTGAAAAAATTCATGGGCTCCTATCCATGAGCTCGTGCACGGTCCGTCCATGCTTCTGGATCTCCACTTCAGTTTCCCAGCTGGCATATTCAACTGGATGGTTCTTCCACTTGACCAGATACTCAAAATATTGCTTTCACCTGGTCCTCTTGCTCACTCTTTTATCTAGTATGCGCTCCATCTACGGTTTATCTGCAACTGGCATCTACTTTTCCTACTGGATCACTGGCTGCTCATTTCAAGTCCCTATTTCCTTAGTCTTATATGGGTACAAATATGAGATATTGAATATTGAAGAAATTCCAATCCCACCGGGTAATTCAATCTCATAAGCATTCGCCCCAAATTTCTTCAAGACCTTACATGGCCTGATTTTCTTCATCTTCAACTTATTATATGTTCCTCTCGGGAACCTTTCCTTTCTCAAATGTGCCAGAATCAACTCACCAACCTCAAACTAAAGTTGTCTTCTATGTTGATCTGCTCTACGCTAGTATTCCTGGCTTGAATTCTGCAATTGCTCCTTCACCTGACTGTGAAGTTCCTTCATCGCCTCCGCGAACTCTTCTGCACTAGCGCTCCTAGTCACAGTCTGTTATGAATCTCTCAGTTCAGAAATTCCCCACAGTTGCATGCCATAGACAATCTGAAATGGACTCTGCCCTGTGCTCCTATTAACCGAGTCATTATAAGCAAACTCTGCCTATGGTAATATGTTGTCCCACTGGCTATGGTGCTCTGTCACCAAGCTTCTCAGCAAATCTCCTAGAATTTTGTTTACCAGTTCCGTCTGTCCATCCGTCTAAGGATGATAAGCTGAACTAAATGACAAGTTAGTTCCCATATTCTTCCATAAGGTCCTCCAAAAATTCCCTATGAATTTGGTATCTTGATCCAAAACTATGCTCCTTGGAAACCCATGAAGTCAAATGACCTCTTTGAAAAACAGGTTCACAATGTGAGTTGCGTCACTGGTCTTTTGACATGGAATAAAGTGTGCCATCTTGGAAAATCTATCCACCACCACAAATATTTAATCAAAACCCCTTTGTTTTCTTGGAAACCCCAATACAAAATCCATGCTAATTGCATCCCACGGCCTTTTTGGTATGGGCAATGGTTGATAAAACCCTGCATTCTGCTTCCTTCCCTTCGAATGCTGGCAAATTTTGCATCTGTCCACAAATCTCTTGATGTCTTCTCGCATTCCAGGCCAAAAATATGACTCATTCAGCTTTGTGAACGTCTTGTCATGACCAAAGTGCCCTGCCAATCCTCCACTGTGTTTCTCAATCAACAAATTCTCCCTCAAGGAGAATTTTGGAATACATAGTTGATTACCCCTAAACAATAATCCTTCTTGGATCATGTACTCTATCCATTGGCTTCTGTCCCTGAGAATTGAATTCTCAGCTGCTTCATACGCTTCTTTAAAATCCTAATCATTGGCGTACATGTTCCTGAGATCATTAAAACCCAACGTTTTGACTCTGAACTCCTGCAATAGAAAACACTTCCTTCTCAAAGCATCAGCCACTTTGTTAGTAGTACCATAAATATGTTTAATCACAAAAGTGAAATTCTGCATATACTCAACCCATTTGACATGTTTCTGATTCAACTTTTCCTATTGAGTCACAAACTGCAATGCATGATTGTCACTGTACAAGACAAACTCTTCCGGGATCAAGTAATGCCTCCATTTCTTCAATGCCTGGATAATAGCATAAAACTCCTTATCATAAGTGGATTACTTCACTTTCACTTCATTCAACTTCTCGTTGAAGTATGCTATCGGCTTGTCTTCCTGACTCAAGACTGCCCCGATTGCAAATCCACTTGCATCGCATTTCACTTGAAATGTCTTTTGGAAATACGGAAACACCAGAATTGGTTGTTCTGTGATCTTCCTCTTCAATAGATGAAAACTCTTTTCATATTCTTCAGTCCAATGAAAAGACCTATGTCTTTTCTTCACTGTATCCATCATCGCTACACTAATTTCACTGAAATTTCTGATGAATTTTCGGTAGAAACTAGCCAATCTGTGAAAACTTCTCACCTCAAAGATATTCCTCGGTGATGGCCAATTCTTGATTACCTCCACCTTATCTGGATCCATCCTCAACTCATTTGCCGAAATAACAAACCCCAAGTAAATGAGCTATGTCTTCATGAATGAGGACTTCTTCATGTTTATCAATAGCTTCTCCTACTGTAACTTCTGCATCACTGTAGCCAAATGCTTTAGATGCTCTGCCACTGTCTTACTATAAACCAGTATGTCATCCAAATATACAATGACAAAATTTCCGATGAACTCCCTCAGGACTTCGTTCATCAACCTCATGAAGGTACTAGGGGCATTTGTTAAGCCAAACGACATAACAAGGCATTCATACAACCCTTCATTGGTTTTGAATGTTGTCTTCCACTCATCACCTTCTCTCATGTGAATTTGATGATAACCTCTTTTCAAATCAATCTTTGAAAAATACTTTTCTCCACTCAAGCAATCCATCATATCATCCATCCTTGGCAATGGAAATCTGTACCTAATGGTTATCTTGTTAATCACCCTCGAGTCAGTACACATCCTCTAGCCTCTGTCTTTCTTCGGACTGGGTACTTTTGGAACATCACATGGACTCAAGCTTTCCCTAACCAAACCTTTGTCCAATAAATCCTGGACTTGCCTCTTAACCTCTTCATTCTCTTGCGGCGTCAATCTATACGTGGCTTTGTTTGGAAAACTAGCTCCTGGTATGAGATCAATATGATGACTCACACTTCTGATCGGTGGCAATGAATGAGGTAATTCATCCACTACTATGTCAGCAAAATCTTCCAACAGTTCCTGAACTTCTTCTGGTAAATCATCCAACCTTGTGTTGGTCAAAACAATCCTTGGCTTTCTGACCACAATGAACTGTGGATCCTCCTTATTCTTAACCTATGTAAAAAGTTTCTTCCCACTCATGAGAAGTATTGTGTTGCTTACTTCCGGCTTCACCTCCTTATCCTTGATTGGAAGCAACATGTGCATCCTCCCATTCTTCTCTAGGGTGTATGTGTTCATTCTCCCATCATGAATCACATTCCTGTCATATTTCCATGGTCTACCCAACAATAGATGACAAACATCCATAGGAATGACATCACATAATATCTTATCATTATATCCTCCT